>CBVK0100043637.1:978-32858 GCA_900067695.1 Picea abies | reverse complement strand
TAACTCTTAATCATTCTTAGCAGAGATTATATTAATTCATATATTTACTTAAGGATCAAATGTATCGTGAAATCGGGAAATCGGGAAACACAATGACAAGATTATATGATCTTATTGAACTGTGAATCCCGATATCGCGACGTGATTAACTTAACTTTTAAACCCTTTTAATTGAGAATCAAGTAATTTATGTTTTAATTAAGTTTTAAAGTATCGGGAAATCGGGGATCGAGGTTTCACGATTTGACTTGCATTAAAATTTTGTTTACGTCAAACCCCGAATCCCGATTTCTTTAACATTTGACTGAAAAACTCACAAATTTAAAATTATACTTCTTTTAAATAATTTTTTGAAAAGTGTTGGAAAATTTATATATTTGTAAACCTTTATCTGTTCTTTATTCAAAAACAAATAAAAAGGTATCGCGGATTTCAGAAATGGTGAAATTTTTCTTTGAGGAAAGTCGAAACCAGTTACCTTTAAAGATCCTATAAATAAATAAATATAATATAAATACATACACTTGCTAATTGTCTGTAATAATATTTTATATACAATGTTTCTATTTCTAACAAATAACAAAATATAAATATAAATATATACAAACTTATAACTATATGAAATGAAAATTGATTATAATCAATGTGAGAATTACTCCTACGAAAGGAGATTTTGATTTTTCCTTTAACAAAAATATTTGAAATGAAATAAAATTTAAGGATAATTTAATATAACAGACATGTTTAAACTAACACCCAGGTATGATCCTATTTGCATATGAATTAAATAAAATAAAAAATATACAAAAGATATAGATCTTTTGAATAAAATCTTGGATATACCAACTGTACATGAATTTAAAAATCTATTTAAATAGTTAACACATATTTTTAACCAAGATAGAGTTCATATACATTTTAATAATGAACGACAATAGGTAAATAAATCCAATCAATTAATAGTAATTAATTGAATCAATAATAATTCTTGTAACGCATCATTCAAATAAAACTTTGATATGAAAAATAAACACTCAAATACCATTAACAGTGTTGATTATTGTATTAATATTCAAAGCCAAAATGATCCAGTATAAGTTTCAAAAAACAAAACTTCTACAATATTGCACAAGTTTGATTCTTTTCCCAAAATTGAACCCCTTCTATCATTGTTTCTCTCTCTTTTATATGAAAAGAGACTTATCATAAATATAACTACATTCTGTAACTAAAAGTAATTATCCTCTTCAAAATTAGGAAGGGAAATCATCAAAATGTTTTAATTCTCAAACCAAAACTACATTAAAAAACAATAAGTTTTCTTTAAATAACTAAGTGTTATTTTCTTGAAATTATGCCTGGAATTATGATATTCCATGTTCCAATATTTGTCTGAGTCATTCATTTCAAACATGTAAAATGAAAAATAGCAATAATTAATAAAAACACAAAACTGAAATCAGAGTGGCTATTGAATTTTAGATTATGTAACTACTCTTTCTAAAAATGAAATAAAAACGAAATAAACAAAATAGTAAATTTGTACCAGTAAAATGAAAACTATATATTAAGCATTATGAGGTGGAACTTTTAAATTCTGAGTTTACAAAAATATTAACCCATGGAGAGTTAATTGTAATTGAATCTTCTTTCTTATCACGCCTGGAAAATGAATCTTTCCTCCTTCGATCTTCAACCAATGATTTAATTTTGTTCTGAGTAACTAATTTTCTAACTCCAAGTCGACTATCTTTTCTTGTAAAAAAAATACCACTGGAAAATATTTTTCTTTCCAAAAGGAGGCTTCTAGTCCTAGTTCAATTTTGGGTTTTCCTTTTACCGGATTTTCAACGGCCATTTCTAATGGTTCTTTCGCAGTATAAAGGAATCAAACTTGTGACAAGAAAACTCTTGGGTTTTTCCTAAATCTTCATTTTCTATCTGAATAGGAGAGTTGGCATTGGTGATTTTTCTAGTTTTATTTCTGAGAAACCTGGAGAGATTTCTTCCTTGTCATTTATTCTTAAAATCAATCGATTCTTTGGAAACATTTGTTTTATTAAGTACATGGTTCTTTACTTCTTTTTGGCATTCAGATGCAAGAGAGGAAGCTACATTCTACCCTGATGCTTCAAACGAATCTTGTTCGATTTCTTCAAAAGATATTGATTCTGGCTTAGAATTTTCCCTCACTGTCTGACTGCATGTAACCCTTGTTCTATTCGGTTGGGAGTATGAACCATGTGGGTGAGAAGGATCATAATAATCTGCAAGATTCGAAGGCTCAAACCCTAATTCAGGATCATGAGTCTGTAAACCCGACTGTGAGTTTTCCATAAAAGTGATTTCTCTTAACAAATTCTTCCCAAGGACCATTATTTTTCTTCAATTGAAATTCAGCTAAAATTATGATTAAACCATGGTGAAAAAGATTTATTTCAGAACTGAGATGAATGAACTAAATAAATTGTTGAAAGAAAAAATCACATTTCCAGTGAGACATTCCAAATGGGTATATAATCTTGTTATCGTAAGGAAAAACAATGGAGACATATGAATCTGTATTAATTTCATAAACTTGAATAGAGATTATGAAAATGATAACTTTCCATTACCTCCTATGGAATAGATCCTTCAAGCAGTCTCAGGTTCTTAAATGATGTCATTTTTAGATGTATTTTCTAGATATAATCAAATCTTAGTACACCTAAATGATAGACTCAAAACTACGTTTAGAACTAATTGGGGTACATACGCTTATCAAAAATTGCATTTTGGTTTAATCAATGCATGCACAACTTTTTACTAAGCTATGGATATTTATTTTCAAGGTTTAATAAATAAATATATTGTTATTTATCTAGATGATATTACAATTTATTCCAAGAATCTTTCATATCATATTTCTCATCTTAAACAAATTTTAGAATGATGTCGTAAGTATGGAATTTATTTAAATACTAAAAATCATTTTTCTCTCTTCAAGAAGGTAAAATTTTGGGATTTGTAGTTTCCAAAGAAGGTATTTCAATTGAACCTTCTAGAGTTAAAAACATATCTAAATCCCTTTGCCTCATAATAAAAAATCTATGCAGTCTTTTCTTGGACAAATTAATTTCGTGAAGCATTTTATCCCTGATTTCACACAGATAGTCTTACCCCTACAAAATATGATCAGAAAAGACACAATTTTCAAGTGGAATACAATCGAAAAAGAATATTTCAATTCTATAAAAAAACCAATCATCCAAGCTCCCTCTTTACTCTCTCCTAATTATAATAAATAATTTTATCTATATATGTTTGCTTCTAAACGATCTTATGCAACCATGTTGTCGCAAAAAAATGATAAGAATATAGAGGTATCAATTTCTTTTGAAAGATCATCATTGCAAGGAGAAAAATTAAATTATACTGATGTTGAAAAACAAGATTAGGTATTTTTCAAATCCACTAAACATTTCAGGTGTTTCCTCATCAAGTCTCACACCAAAATAATAGTTACACACTCTGTAGTTAGAAGCTTACTTTTTCATAAATATTTGGGAGAAAAGAGAGAAAATTGGGTAACAACATTACAAGAATATGATTTAGAAATAAAACCTACAAAAATCATACGAGGTCAAGGTTTATGTAAGTTATTAACTAAAACCATTGATATTACATCTGAAAATGCGGATAATGTAAAGGACACTGAGAATTTAAATCATGTATGTGTTATTCCCGATATCCCTAATTCACAATATTCATATTTAATTTATTATCCAACTCATGGTACTTCACCTTTTCATTTGGATATTAAGAAGAAACATGCTTTAAGAATGAAAGATACACAATATCAACGCATCAATGGTGTTCTTTTCAAAAAAAATCATGATTCAATGTTACTTAGATGTTTAGAAAAACAAAAAGTTGATAAAGTTTTATTTGATTTACATGATGGACCTGTAGGTGGTCATTTCGAGGGTGATACAACTGCTCACAAGATCTTACGTACAAGATATTATTGGTTGAACTTGTTCAAAGACTCACGCATATGTTCAAAAATGTAAAACCTGTCAACTTTTGGTCGGTTGAGATAAGAAACCAACATTACCTTTGTGGCTCGTGATCATTGAACAACCATTTGAACAACTGGGACTTGATATCATCGATGAAATTATGCCTAATTATTCCAAGCAATATAGGTATATTCTTACTGCCATCGATTATTTCATAAAATGGGTGGAGGCCATTCCCTTGAAATTAGTTACAACTAATCAGGTAATCTCTTTCTTAGATTAGTTTATTATTACAAGATTTTCTCTCCCAAGCACACCAGTTTTTGATAATGCAATTTATTTTTCTTCTTTGTCACTTACGGAATATGCACTTCATAAAGGAATTAAATTAAAAAAATATGCTAATTATTATCCTTAGGGTAATGGTTTAGCAGAATCCACAAACAAAAATCTCTTGAAAATTATCAAGAAAACTATCAGTGATAATCACAAAAATTGGCATAAAGAATTAATTTTCACATTATGGGAAAATAGAATTACTTATAAAGCATCATTGGGTACTTATCCTTACATTTTAGTGTACAGGAAGGAGGATACTCTCCCACCAATAATTTCTATATCACCCCTAGATCTAGTGCAATCTATTGAAGAACAACCTTGTTCTAGTCTGCAACAGAGTACAAATCATATTTTCAAATTAGAGGACGCGAGGGATAAAGCTCAAAATAATTTTACCAAACATCAAATGATAATTAAAAAATGGTTCGACTATATGTTTGTAGGTGACAAAAACTTTGAAGTTGGTGATTTAGTCCTAAAATGGGATAAAGCCCATGAGGAAAAAGGTAAACACACGAAATTTCAAAAGCTGTGGCTAAGTCCTTTTCAGATTGCTAAAAAAATTGGACCATCTACCTTTATTCTACAAACCCTTGAAGGTATAGAAGAATCTCTTCCTACAAATGGGTTAATTCGAAAAAAATATTTTTCTTAAAGACACTTCAATAGTATATAGTTGTAAATTTATTTTTTGATATTTTGGTTTGAATTCATCTCCTTTTGAAATTAAATAACCTTGTTCTTAATAAAATGAATGTTTCCATAGAATTGGATGATTTTAAGAATAAACGACAAGGAAGAAATCTCTCCAGGTTTCCCAGAAATAAAACTAGAAAAATCACCAATGCCAGCTCTCATATTCGGATAGAAGATGAAGATTTAGGAAAAACCCAAGATTTTTCTTCTCACATGATTGATTCCTTGCATACTGCAAAATAACCATTAGAAAATTCCATTGAAAATATTGTAGAAGGAAAACCCAAAATTGGAAGCTTCCTTTTGGAAAGAAAAATATTTTTTAGTGGTCCATGTTTTACAAGCAAACATAGTCAACTTGAGTTAAAAAATCAATTACTTAGAACAGAAAATAAATCATTGGTTGAAGATCAAAGGAGGAAAGGTTCAGTTTCCAATGGTGATAAGAAAGAAGATTCAATTGCAATTAACTCTCCAAGTGTTAATATTTTTGTAAACTCAAAATTTAAAAGTTCCACCTCATAATGCTTAATATCTAGTTTTCATTTTACCGATACAAATTTACTATTTTGTTTATTTCGTTTTTATTTCATTTTTAGAAAGAGTAGTTATAGAATTTAAAATTTTGTAGGCACTCTAATTTTGGTTGTTTTATTAATTATTGTTATTTTTTATTTTATAGGTATGAAATTAATGACTCAGATGAATATTGGAACATGGAATATCATAATTTGAGGCATAATTTCAAGAAAAGAACACTTAGTTATTTAAAGAAAACTTTTCATTTTTTTTTTTAATTTTGGTTTGGGAATTAAAACATTTTGATAATTTATCATTCTTAATTTTGAAGAGGATAACTACTTTTAGTTATAAAATGTAGTTATATTTCTGATATGACTCTTTTCATATAAAAGAGAGAGAAACAATGATAGAAGGGGTTCAATTTTTGGGAAAAGAATCAAATGTGTGCACTATTGTAGAAGTTTTCTTTTTTAAACTTATATTGGATCATTTTGGCTTTGAATATTAATACAAGCATCAGTATTCAGCAATGTTACTGGTATCTGAGTGTTTATTTTTTATATCAAGTTTTATTTGAATGATGTGTTACAAGAATTATTATTGATTTAATGAATTACTATTAATTTATTGGATTTATTTGCCTATTGTCATACACATTAGTTCATTATTAAAATGTATATGAATTATGTTATGGTTAAAAATATGTGTTAACTATTTCAATAGATTTTTAAATTCATGTACAGTTGGTATATCCAAGATTTTATTCATAATTTGTGTATCTTTTGTATATTGCTTATTTTATTTAATTCATATGCAAAGAGGATCATACATGGGTGTTAGTTTAAACTTGTTTGTTAGATTAAATTCTCCTTAAATTTTATTTCATTTCAAATATTTTTGTTAAAGAAAAATCAAAATCTCCTTTGGTAAGAGTAATGTTCGCATTGATTATAATTAGTTTTCATTTTAGATAGTTATAAGTTTGTATGTATTTAGATTTTGATTTTGTTATTTGTTACAAATAGAAACATTGTATATAAAATATTATTATAAATAGTTAGCAAGTGTATATATTTATATTAGATTTAGTTTTTTTTTAATCTAGGATAGTTAAAGGTAATTGGATCTATGTTGATATTATGGTAGTTGCATGAGGTATTAGACCTCCACGTGTAATCCTAACAAGAATAGAATATTTCGGGAAGCAAGAAGAAACCCTAAAGCATTGGACATAACCCTAGAAGACAAGTCAACTAAAGAAAATAATTAATATTGAGTTTTTAGCCTCTAGAAAGAGAAGTCAGCCTAGACATCTAAGGAAGAGCAGTATAAATACAAGATGCTAGAGCTCATTTGGACACACATAGTTCGCAACTGTAGAAATCTAGTGCCCATTGCAGAAATTTAGTAAGTAACCAAGTCTAGAGAGTAGTTGCAGCTGCAGCTACTGCAAATTGTATTTTTGATTTTAGGCTTGGAATTTATCTTGGTTATGGTTTGGAATTTTTTCCTTGTGCACTAGCTCTGGAGAGAGATATGCTACATTGATTGGCTATTAGGCCTACAGTTTGCTTCCATAATTATTCTTTTTCAAGGTTAAGGTGCTCGGGGGTGGCTTTGGCCTATGGTTGGGTGACAATATTGTTATATTGTTTATGGTTAAACGATCACACATACTTTTCTAATAGTTTATGGTCCCACACTATCTTCGGACAGTCTAACCGTTGGAAGATAGATTGGGAGGATTTGTTCAGTTACAGTTGCAGTTGCAGTCAAAGTTTTTGTTGCAGCAATGAAACCCTAACCCTCTTGTTAAGGCACCTTAAGTGAATACCTTGACCCAATTCTTGGATATCCTAGTGCGCCCTAGCCTAGCGCACCTCCTGGTACTCTCATCAAGTTAAGACGTCAAGTTTGAGTTTTTGGTCAAAGTCAAAGGTTGACCAATTCAAAGTCAAAGGTTGACCAAGTCAAAGAAGTCATGACTTACTCTATGAAGTCAGAAAAAAATTTAGAATGGAATTCTAACTTCAGAGCATGGAATACAAGTATTGACCTCATCCTTTCCAAGAATAAAGTCTTGTATATCGTGAAAGGAAATAGTTTGAAGGAAAAGAGAAGGAACCTCAAAACGTTGCATTTATGGAGAAGTTCAAGGAAAATGACATAAATGCCATGAGTATCATAGTGGAATCTATAAAATACCAATTGATACCCTACATCTCTCATCTTGACTCATCTAAGAAGATGTACGATGCCCTAATTAATCTCTTCTCAGTCAGAAACATTTGACAAGTAATGAGTTTGAAGAATGAGATTCATGACATGAAAATGAATGATGATGAAACCATAACATCATACTTTGTAAGAATCTCTCAGTTAAGAGATCAACTACAAGCTATTGAAGAAATCATTTCAAGGAACCAGTAAATATAGTACTCAACATCCTTCCCAAGACATGGGATGCATTTGTCGCAAGCATGAACACAAGAAAGGAGTATTGTTGAGTATCAGTATTAACACTTTTATTACCCTATATTATCTATGTCTGAGTCAATTTTACCTATGATATGTGTATCTAATTGACTGTTTCATCCATAAATGCAATTAATGACCTTGATCATGTGCACAGAGAGGTAACTTATGATTAAGGCATGATTTTTTAGTTTTCTTGAGTTAATTCGATTAAAATGGTTGATTTTGTATGATCCTAATCACTTTGACTCTTAATCAGCATGATCCGGTACCCATTCTATTCCAGTACCAAGGCTCCACCTATTTCGGTACCAGCCTGTGGCATTCTGGTACTAGAAATAATTCAAAATTTTGGAAAGCTTCTAGAGGAAAATCATGTACATGGGTTTTGTCCAGAATGATGTTTTCATGAGGAAAAGTGAGTCAGAATTCACCTATATTGCACGTGTGGACATCCAACTTAGGGGGAATGATTCTACCAAAATTATAATAAAACTCAAACTTCCAACTTGCGCCTCGATTTCCATGCATATGGTAGCAGATCTAGAAATTCTAAAACATGGGTTTTGTCCAAAATATGAAAAATTGAGTACTACATGGGCCATTTTTCAAAGTTAGAATTTTTTAGGGATATATGGGTGGGGGACTAACTCGAATCTGCCCAAATTGTTAAAAAACACAGATTTTTGGGATTTATCATAAAATTGTAAAAATTGTTTTCTTAGTTTGGGGATTCGATTTCATCCATTCCTCCATGGATTTTATGTATAAATAAGACCTCATAGGTATTAGTAGAGAAGGAATTATCATGATGTAAGAATGGTTCTTAAAGGAGAATTGTTATGATGTAGAATGGATTCATGAAAAGACTCTTTTTGTAAACCTACTTGTTGGAGATTAATGCAAGATTGAATTCAGTGCTTTTGTCTGTCTTAGAAGTTAACATATGGTGATCTAAAAGATTCCATGTTGGCATTGGCAAGAGCCACCAATACAACTTGGTAAGCTTATTGTAAATTGTTAGTGTAGATTTTCATTTCATATATTCGTTATTTTGATTTCATGATATTTGTTTGATTTCACTATTCGAATTTGTTGCAAATTGTGGTAATGCAGGAACAGTTGGATCTCCATATTTCACCATACATGAGCTTTAATGGAGCATCCCACTTGTTAGTTTAGTTTCTCTAGGATATAGATCTTAAGTTCATATTTTCATTTCATGAGCCTCTAATGAATAGATTTGTCACCTAAGAAAGAACCTTTCGATTCACTGTTTGCTTGAGAAGTTTTGTTATCATTTTTCCCTTCCTAAGTTTGGAGTTGTATTGTTGAAGTGTGCCTAGATTTGATTGCTAGTTGTTGTTAAGAGTAGAAGCTACAGATTTAAAGTCCATCTTTCCACTTCATGAGCTTGTAAATGGGCAAGGCATTATCTATGCAAAATCTTTTGAGTGCATGATTGCAAGTTTTTCTTTCTAATTTCTGAATTGTGTAAAGAGTGTTATCTTTGAAAACAGAGTGTTTTGTTATTGTTGGTTTTCTTATCTAAGCTATACTAAACAGACATAGGAACCTATCTATTATCATCACATATAGTGCATCAACTCTATTGATTACGAATCCTAGTTGATAATTTATGTTTGGTAATATATTATGCAAATAATTGCACCAACAAGTATCTCACATTTGAATAAATTTGGACTTGTTGTGCACAAGAAGAATCAAGGATTAGCACAAAAGAGAAATCCCAAAATAAATACGATGATCAGGCCTTCACAGAAAAAATCAAGAATTTCAGGAATAAGAGGATGTTTGGCTTAAGGAAGGAAACATATGAAGCATCAATTTCCAAAGAAAGGAAACCCTCAAAGAAGTCCAAGCAGGATCAAACAAACTTCTTCTAAGTTAAGGTAACAAACTTCTTCTAATTTAAGGTAAACAATATTCTTCAAAGTTCTTGTACATACCATGTTTACATAGTTTCTCTACATATCTTGCATATCTATTTCTTAGAATATAATATGTTCAAGTGAAACAATACCTATGGAAGAATAAAAAGATAAGGATTGCTATCACAATGACTACAAGTCAAGCAATACACATGAAAAGATGAAGTACGTTGAAAACCCTTCGTAACAATTCATGTGGAATCTATTATATAATTAACAACTTCCAGATAGGCCAAAATCATAATCAAACTTGAAAGAGACCCAGAAGAAGTCAAAAAAGAAAGAAGTCAACAATCAAGAGGAAATTAGAAAAAGACTTATGACACTTTGCAGAAGGAAATAAGGATGTAGACGGAAGTGTGGACTCTCTTATATGGAGGGAGATGATTAAAATTTCCAAAAGAATAGTGTGCATTCATGCATGAAGCAAGTATTAGGAGGGATCTAATTCTAAATGATATGATCCATTGAGGATTATAAATTATCTTCCTATATTCCAATTGAAAGTAGCATCCATGATAAGAAGAACATGTTCAATTTGACTCTAAAAGAAGTATTCTTCGAAAAGAATCTTTAAAGTATCCTTAGTTGTCCATATACATCCATGATTCTATGATGAAAGGAAGATTTTTGAATCTTCAAGGAATATAGAATAACCAATGGACCCAAGAGCTAAAGAGAGACATGAGGAAGAACATGAATATTCCAAGAAAGAAATAAAAGAAAGAACAACCAATTATTATACCGAGAATCACAAGACTACTAGCTTGGTTTGAACCCACTAAGAAGAAATCAAGAAGAAGAAACAGAAGTTATGATAAAGAAAAATGTATGTAAGAAAATGTGAAAAAGACTTATGAATGGAAGAATTGAAAGATTCATAGTTTCCTCTAGAAGGAGGGAGAAGATTATGACAACAACTTATTCCAGTAAACCAGATATACCTCTTGTAAAATCCATGGATTGGAATTTACATGTAGAAGATTGTTCTTCCCAATAAAGCAAGTGAGAAAGAATATTATACCAGAAAGAGACCCATGTATGCAGATATAATAAGACCTTGTATGGATTCAAACAACTTGATGCAGAGTATCTCATATACAGCAGAAGTGTGGTGAAAAATTTCTATGACAGAGATAGTGTATCAGAATAGTTACTTAGAAGTCTGGGATGATGGATTTCTAATCCATGGAAAAATCTCATGATGACAGAAGAAGTTCTACTTGGATATGTTCCAGTTTAAGCCTTGCCATGATGTCATGATCTAGCAGGAAACAGAAGTGTTGAATTTGACCATGATATATTGTAATGATCAGAGATATATGAAGCCTTCAGAGAAAACTAGTGTTCCATGAAAGACTGAAGTACATTGAGATAAAGAATTATATTCTCCATGATGAATTCCAAAAAAGAGAAGTGGTTCTCCAATATATCTCCATAGATGAGAAGATAGCAGATATTTTGGTAAATCCTCTATCCAAGATGAAAATTTTACGTACTCAAGAAACAAGTTGGGGCTTGTGGAGATGAATTCCTTATTGAAAAAGGAAGAGATTACTCATGGGTTGGGAGGGAGCACTAATATGTTATTGATTTATGGACAATCATTTTTCAGTTTGAAAAATGGTCCAGGATGAGCAATTCATTTCCAGTTTAGAAAGTGGTTTGAGATTTCTGACAGACAAACATTTTCCAGTTCGGAAAATGGTCCAGATCAGATAGTCATTTCCGTAATGAAAATGGTCTGATAGATTGTTGATGTACCATAGATAGTGATTTTCCTTGTGGCCAGTGTGGTGGAATAGTCTAGGATATTCATTCTTCTTAGTAGTCACTCTGATTAGTGGTCAAGTAGAATGGTTTTCCTCGCTAGGAAGTCATTCTTTCAAAGTTCATAGTTGTGAGCATTTTTTAAGAATGATCTATTTTGGAGGTTGGTGTAGGATAGTCATTTCCATTAGGAAAGGGTCTGGATAGTCATTTCCTAGGGAAGACTCATTATATCCAGGTTGCATTATGATTAGTGTCAAAGGAATGGTCTAGTTAGGTGAATCGTCTATATTCAGCGATCAAGGACAGGCATTCCATAGGGAAGACTCATTCTCTCCTAGTTGCACTATGATTAGTATCAGAGGAATGGTCCAGGCTCAAAAATCAGGGACATTTATTCTTCTATGCTTGAGAAGAATAGTCCAGATAACCTATGGATAATGTTTTACCTTCTGAGGGTAGATGCTCTTCCATATCTCATAGATGTGAGTGGAAGAATGGCCCAAATGACTCAGTTTATATCATGATATTATTTTATGCAGGTTGATATCAGATGATATGATTGTTTTGGAGATTGTATGTCTCTGGATAGTAGATGTAAGTTATTGTGGTGGATGTGTTCCACTAGTTGTGACTATGTGTCATTGATTAAGTCGTCTTGTGCTACTTGGTGTGGTTGTGTACCACTGGATAGTAGTTGTGTACTACTATGGATAGACACAATTTTTTTCTATTGAATGGCATTGTTTTTATTTCCATGTAGACTATTAGTAGTGTTGGAAATGATTATAAGCTATATGGATAGTCAGTGTGTTGGTGGACAAACATTCTCCAAAAGAAAATGGTCCCGGACATTTATTCTTCTAGGACATACGTCTCGATTAGAAGAATAGTCCTTGTATCCCATGGTGTGGCTTTTAGCATATGTTGGAATAGTTATTCTTCTAGGACATATGTCTAGATTAGAAGAATGGTTCTTGTATCATTCTATGGAGTGAGTGACTTACCTAGCATCGTTACTAATTACTCAGATGGAGTATGGATTTGAGAGATGATACAGTTGATGTTATCAGGTGATATTGATAGTGATTATGGTGCTCATGATTTGATCATGAGATAGCATGTGTAGCTATGATGATGCTACTAATTGAATGGCATGTTTATTCTCAAGACCATTACCTTTAAACACCTCCCTAGCTAGGAGGGAGTGTTGATATTATGGTAGTTTCGGGAGGTATTAAACCTCCACGTGTAACCCTGAAAAGAATAGAATATTCTGGGAAGCAAGAAGAAACCATAAAGCATTGAACATAACCCTAGAAAACAAATCGGCTAAAGAAAATAATTAATATTGAGTTTTTAGCCTCCAGAAAGAGAAGTCATCATAGATAGTTAAGGAAGAGAAGCATAAATAAAGGATTCTAGAGCTCATTTGGACACACATAGCTCGCAAATGCATAAATCTAGTGCACACTGCATAAATTCAGTAAGTGCATAAGTCTAGAGAGTAATTGTAGTTGCAGCTACTACAACTTGTATTTTCGGTTTTAGGCTTGGACTTTCTCTTGGTTATGGTTTGGAATTTCTGCCTTGTACACTAGCTCTAGAGAGACATACGCTACATTGATTAGCTATTAGGCCTAGGGTTTTCTTCCAGAATTATTCTCTATCAAGGTTAAGGTCCTCGGGGGTGGCTTCGGCCTATGGTTGGGTGACAATATTGCTATATCGTCTATGGTTAAACAATCACACCTACTTTTCTAAAAACCTAAACCAAACAGAATCGCCATTTACAACGGATAAGGGTTTAATTGGTACCTTGACCCGACGATTTCCTAAATGTTGAATATGGTCTATATTTGGACATCAATGAGAACATAAATGTAGTTGGTGCATTGGTAAGCCCAAAGGGAACCACTACAATCTCATGGTGTCCATACCTTATTCCAAAGGAAGTTCTATAAATTTCCCCATCCTTGATCTTGACTTGATGATATCTGAACCTCAAATATATATTGGAGAATATTGTGGCTCCTCTCAGTTAATCAAAAATCTCATCAATCCTGGGAAATGGATATTTATTATTTATGGGCATGTTGTTCAATTGTCTATCATCAATGAAAAACTTGAGGGCACCATCCTTCTTCTTGAAAAACAAAGATGGTGCTCCCCATTGGGACACACTAGGTCTAATATATCCCTTGTCTAACATTTCCTTCAATTGTAGTTTTAAATCCACCAATTCATGTGTGCTCATTTTGTAAGGTACTCTAGACGCAAAGAATGCTCCTAACACAAGCTCTATGGAAAAATCAATATCCCTCTTGGGAGGTAGTCCCGGTATTTCCTTAGGGAATATATCTCTATACTCATGTAGCACAGGATGGTTGTAAATACTCAACTTATCATCCTCTACTAAATCTATCATGTGTATAGCATATAATGGGAATCCTTTTATGCATTGTATTTTCAGATGCAATGTTGAAATTTTCCTTACCGACACAAGTTTCTAGATTCCTTGTAGGATCCTTTTATTTCCTTCATCATCTTCATATTCCAAGGTCTTGTTGAAACATTCCTTTTTAGATTTATGTGATGTGAAACAGTCCATACCAATTAACATGTCATATGACCCCAATGGTAGTATATTTAATATTATTTGGGTGTGCAATACATCCATCTCAAACTAGCATGGTTATATTACCTCAATTACTTTCTTCTTGGTTCTTG
The DNA here is from genome assembly GCA_900067695.1 of Picea abies. NCBI lineage: Eukaryota > Viridiplantae > Streptophyta > Pinopsida > Pinales > Pinaceae > Picea > Picea abies. The sequence continues at coordinate 18,373 of CBVK0100043637.1, read as the reverse complement.
TAGCTAGTTGAACCAACCATGAATTTACATGTTTTATTTTCTGTAAAACACGTGCCTCAACAACTTGGGGTGCAATATAACTAAGTTTGGAACTAGGATCAATCAAAATTTAAATAAGGAAGTTAGAAAGTATAATTTTTATCACCGTGATTGAGGCTTCGTGGTCTTCTTGTCGATTCTTCACAGCTGCATATATCTGAGGTACACTTATGGCTACATCATCAAAAGTAGTAACCTCTAGGACATTGTAAATTATTTTGTTATAACTTATCATTTGTAACGTCCCTGGCCACCCAATCCAGGAAGCACCACTACAAAATAAACTACTATGTTCAAAACCTGATACCAATTTGTAACCTCTACAGCCTGCTACTAGGCAATGCCACTTAAAACTAAATACAAAACAGAACTTCTCACTTTGTTCTGATAATCAAACTCTCCATACCCAGGCATAGACCTGTTGGGATATGACATATAGAGATCTTTTTGTAATATCTTACATATAAACTTAAACAACTAATATGAATTCTACTAATACACCAATTAAATCCGGAAATCAAATTAAAACATACATGCAACAACACATGTCATTCCAATAAATATAAAGACATGTACAGGATACACAGCATACAAATTAACATGGAAATGGTACTTATATTTTTATGATAATACCACTAGCTGCATGAATACCTTCCACAAACCTCCCAGCCTTAGACCACACTGCTCCAAGCTATCAACAGTCGGTCACCCCCGAGCCGGGACTAAAATCCACCCAGGTTAAAGGGAATCCTAGGCTAAGATGAGACTACGGAAAGTTACACAATGTAACAGAAAGGATTCCCTCTGAGGAGCCTACTTACGCCCACCTCTCACAGATTCTCATTCCCCACATGTTTGTCCCACCCTGGGAATATGCACCTGCATTGTTCCACAGTCCATTGGCTGCTCCACTTCCTTCCATGGCTTCAGCAACAGGTTGGATCAGGAATTCTCAAAGCTCTGTAGCTGATGTTGGAATCCCTCTAGAAGAAATAACTTCCCCAATAATCTCTCTCAACTTGAGAGATATTCTCATAGTCCTAACAACTTTTTTCTTCAATCCATGGGCCTGAAGACCTGCCTCTTCAAAACCATAGGCCTAACAACCTGCTTCTTATGTCCAATTCCTAAGTCAAATGGATAACCATAGTAGAAAAATTGGGTATGGGTTCCGGTAATTACAGCAAGCCACACCAATCCAGAGAAAATGTGGGTAGAAACAACAAAATGGCTAGGGCATGATATGGCTCATGCACTGTGCAGTAATGTTGTACCTCACAGGAAAATGGGTTAGCTTCACAGGTTGCAGAGGTCAACGATGGAGGTCATGGCTCATCTTGTGAGTGTGTGCATGCATGGGAAGGATGGAAATAATGGTGAGAAAACCCCCTCAACAATGGATTTTCCCCATAAAACTGCATGCGCCCAGGTTGACACATGGCTCTCTTGGGAGCTCGTTCCTCTCCACTTGGATTTTTTTCCTCTCCCCAAAGGAACTTAGGATAACGAGGTTATTTCCCCAAACCTTAGTCTTTTAGGAAAGTATATTATAATATTCCCTTGGAAATAATCCCTCTAGCTTAGCCATTTTCCTAGCCTCTCAAACCCATCACTTTCCTTACCTAGTGGAGCTTAGTCCCCCATAACTCTTTCTTCATGGTTGGTCTACATGAAACGATGTAATTATATTATTGATGTGAGTATTTACATATACAAAATCAGGCTCCTTGACCTTCAACATCTATGCTCTCCGACCATAAACATATAAGCCTCCCATCTTATAAAAACTTGGCTCACCAGCTTATAAACATCATTACAATTTAGCACAGGCTCAGCCTTGGGGTATTACAATCCCCTCCCCTTATTTATGCATTGTCCTCACTACATATTACTTACATACTATCAACAAGATTTCCAAAATCTTCAAAAATAAGAGGGTATTCTGCCCACATAGCATCTTCATGCTCCCAAGTTGCGTCCTCCGGACCATACCAGTTCCTTTGGACCTTTACAAGCCCTGTGGCTCGATTCTAGAGTTGTTTGATTTTTCATTCTATAATGCATACTGGATGCACTAGAAAATAGCTTCCTTCCTCCACTTGAATCACATTCCAATCAATAACATTATTAGCACCAGGTATATATTTGTTGAGCAATGATACATGGAATACATTATGAATAATCATAGATGTAGGTAATGCAATCATGTAAGCTACTAGTCCAATCCTCTCTAGGATTTCAAAAGCCCCACAATATCTCGTTTCCAACTTGGAACAGTTTCCCAACTTCATTGAACTTTTGTTGGCCTTCACCTACAAGAAAACATGATCATCCACTTTAAATTCCATGTGAGTTCTGCTCTTGTCTACATAGCTTTTCTTCCTGTCTTGGGCAACCTTTAACTTTTGTTTTATCTTTGAAATATGCTCTTCCATTTCCCTAAGAAACTCTGGCCCAACTATTGCTCTATCAGCTGGGTTGTCCCAACTTATTGGTGTGTTTCACTTTCTTCCATAAAGTGCCTCAAATGGGCTCATCTTCAGAGATGCTTGGTACCCATTGTTGTAGGAAAATTATACCAACTGTATATAATCTTCCCATTTAGATGGTTTGTCCATCACGTACATCCTTAGCATATCCTCCATCACTTGGTTCACTCTTTATGTTTGTCCATCACTCTCAGGATGATAAGTTGTGTTGAAGTTCATATTTTTTTCAAACCCTTTGAATAATCCCTTCCAGAAATTTGAGGTAAACTTTAGGTCTCTATCAGACACAATTGTCTTGGGTATGCCATGCAAGAGTGCTACTTCTCTCATATAAATATTAGCAACATTTGTTTCCTTATGGGTAACCTTCATAGGAATGAAATGGGAAGATTTAGTAAGCTTGTCCACCACCACTATGATAGCATCATGTTGCTTTCTTGTTTTGGGAAATTCGATGATGAAATCCATTATCACCACTTCCCACTTCCACTCAATAATGGGCAATGGCTATATCAACCCATCTGGGTGCCTATGCTCATCCTTGACCTTTTGACACTCCAGACATTTAGCAATGTACTCAACAATTTCCTTATTCATGTCTGGCCAATAATATTGGTTCTTGACTACTGCAATTGTTTTCTGATATCCTGGATGTCCATCATAATGTACATTATAAATCTCTTTCAAAATTATACTCCTCAATTCATGAGAATTGGGGACATAAATTATATTCACGTATAGGATAACTTCATCAGTTCACAATTTATAATCTTCAACCTTCTGCTACATTTTACCTTGTCGCAATTTTGTTACTGACTCCTTGTAATGCAAATCTGCTTTTGCAACCTCAAAAATTATGCCTTTAAGATTAGTTTCATACAGGATAATGGTTGTAACATGCAGTTCATGCACTCTCATGCTGAGTGCATCAGCCAGTTTATTTTATTTTCCTTTGATGTTCTTGATATCAAATTCATACTCATAGAAGAATTCTAACCATCTACTCTACCTTGCATTTAAAGTTGGTTGATCAAACAAATATTTCAGACCATTATGATATGTCCTCAACTCAAACCTCTTTCCCATGAGGTAGTGCCTCCACTCCTTCAAGGCATGCACTATGGCTACCAACTCCAAATCATGAGTGGCATAGAGCCTTTCATGCTCTTTCAATTTTCTGGATTCAAAACATACCACAAATCCATTCTGACTAAGGACTCCACCAAGTCCTTCTTTGCATGCATTTGTACAAACCATGAAATCTTCATTCGGATCTGCAATCCTCAGAATTGGAGCATTGGTTAACAATTACTTCAATTGTTGGAATATCTTTTCACATTCTATTGTCCATTGAAACTTCACCCCCTTCCTTTGCAAAGAAGTATTTGGGTGAGAAATCCTCGAAAACCTTGCAATGAATCTTTTGTAGTATCTAGCTAGACCCATGAAGGATATGACTTCTGTCACATTCTTAGGTGATGTCCACCCTTTAATAGCTTCAATATTTTCAAGGTCCATTGCTATCCCTTCTCGGGATATGACATGCCCCAAATAGTGAATTCGGTTCTAATAAAATGAGCACTTGCTCAATTTGGCATACAATTGGTGCTCTTTTCACACTTGTTACACCATCCTCAAGTGATGCTCATGTTCTTCTTCTAACTTGGAATATACAAGGATGTCATCCAAAAAGACAATGACAAACTTGTCTAAATATTCCCAGAAAACACCATTCATTAAGTAGACGAAAACATATGGTGCATTTGATAACCCAAATGGCACCATTGTGAACTGGTAATGACCATACCTTATCCTAAAGGTACTCTTTCTTATGTCTTCATCTCTTATCCTTAACTGATGTTGTTGGCCCTTGACCAAGTTTTGGGAGATTCTTGGTCATATTGACCTATTTTGGGACTTCGACAGCCTGTCAAAGGAGGAGTGGAAGACGAAGCAAAGATCACGGGATCTCGGCCCATTTTTGGATCCTTTTTGGGATATGGGAATATGTAATGGGAATGGGACATCCTCCCATGGGGTTTACCCATGTGTAGGCCTATTTTGTATATAAATAGATGCTTAGGAAAGATAGAAGTAGTGGTGCATCTATGTGATGTGAATGTATGCTAAGTGTAAGTAGTGTTTGTAAGTGCTTAGTGCATGACTATAAGAGACTTGCAGAGCTAAGTGTAGGTCCTTGTAGCAGATTGTGGAAGGTTGAGTGTTGTAACACAAGGAAGAAGGATATAGCGAGTTGCACAAATCTTTTGTCTTGTGAAGAGTAAGGGTTTTGAAGCTCTATGCTTGTAACCGATTGATTGAAGACAATCAAGAAGAAGAGTTGGTGGACATAGACCCAGGGTGGGAGTGAACCACGTAAATACTATGTTATGTTTCTTTATGCTCTATCTTGATGTGTTCACATGTTATTTGCTAAGTGCTTTGATGTATTTAGATAGATATACTTATTCTTTGTGCTTATTATATGTGAGAATGTTCGATCTGATCTATATAGTCATGCTTAGTGCTTGATTTGCTCAATCTAATATATTTATCTATTCTAAGTGATTAAATACATTAAATTAGTGTGGATGCTGCAAAGCCCTGTTTTATCAGCAAAGTGGATATTTATTGCATATTGAGGAACTGATGGTGCTAAGTGCTTTATCAAGTAGTATAATCATAGATCTGTGCCCCATATAAGGTTGTAGACACCTAAGTCTTGCAACCACCCCTGCCTCTACCTTGGGTGAGAATTCATTTTCTTCACAGGTGTTTCCAAAAGGGTCGGTAGTTAGGGCTTTGTTGGTGTGTTGTTGTAGTGTTGAACCCTGGGTCTACCCCTATGCCAGCAAATGGTTTCATTGTCTGGACCTGAAAGTGTGATTGATGGGAACTGAGAAAGAACAAGCTCTGTGCAAATATTCAACTTGAGATTGTGAAGGCTCTATGTGTAGATCTATTCCCTAGTGCGTAGTATCCTACTTGATTTATAAAGATCTATGTTAAAGAAAGAAGCTTGGTCTAAAGAAAGGAGGTTGGATCTGAAGGAAAGAAGCAAGATCTGAAAGCTTTATTCTCTAAGAAAAGTAAAAGTGAGAATTTCTGATAAAAAAAGGTAAGATCTGTAAGCTCTGTGCTCTGATAAAAGTTAAGAATAGTTAAAAGTTTTAGATCTGAAAGCTTTGTGCTCTGTAGAAGAAAGATAAGTGGAAATTTTTGTTTCTAAAGTATGGATCTAGGTATGTTTGATAGGTTATGTCCTAGCTTGGAAACTAGGGCACTAATAGATGAAAGAAGGCTTGATATGAGTAGATCTGATAAGAATAGTGAAAGATATGTTATACCTATGCATAGAAATAATATTTGGAATAACAAATGGATGCAGGATCCTGGAAAGAATATTTTGCAGGTTAGCTACCATGATCCTCGTGCTCAGTACAGGAGAAGTTGGGGATCATTTAAAAGAAAGAGATGATTAACCCTTTGCTATAGTTGCAGAAGACCGAGACATATTGCTAAGGAATGCCCTGGGGAAAAACCTAGTTGTCTTTGTTGTAAAGCTATGGACCATGAAGTATTGGATTGCCCTAGAATGATTGCTAAGATGGAAGAAATGAATTTGAATAAAGAAAACCCTAAGACAGATCCAGAAATGGCAGAACCCAAGAAAGAATTAGAGAAAGTATTGTTGCAGATAAACGAAACCCTGAATGATGATCGACATGTTAGACTCTCAGAGATCTTAAAGGAAAAAGAATGAATTGAAGTAAGAATAGGAGACTTCGACATTGACTGTATTCTAGATAAAGAAACATACGTGAATATCATGACAGAAAGAACTTGGGAAGCCATAGGGAATCCTTCTATGATCCCTTCATTAAGAGGAATAGGACTATTCATAGGAAAGATGATAAATCTATGTGGGAATCTCGCTCCCATACCTATGAACACGAATGGAACTTCGACAGAAGAAGATTTTGAGATTATTAAATTTATTGAAGAAAGTGCCCCATTTACCATGTTACTAGGAAAACCTTGGATTGATAGAGATCAAGCCAGACGAAAAGAAGAAGAATAAGTTTTGGAAAAGAAGAAACAAGAGTTAAAGGATTTCATGACCAGAAGGATCACACACTTGATTGTAGAACATGAGAGAAGATCAAAGCTATTTAACACTAGCAACCCAGATGTCAAAGCTGCAAGAACATTAGAAGACCCACAGAAGACCGAAGTACCTACCCCAGACAAAACCAAAGTATTATCCAGAAATCCTAGGGAAGAATCTCAACATCCGAAGTGACTATGACCAAAGAAGAAAGGAATCAGAATGGAAAAAGAACTACCAAGATGAAGCTCACTGGAAAAAATGATAGAAAGTTAAGTAAGAAGAGAGATAAGATCGAAAAGTTGCAGAAGGTTCCAAAGGGAACTTTGCAGATGGAAAAATTATAAAATTGGAGCTTCGTCGCTATATCAAAGCAGTGACACCTGGCACTTCGCCACGATGAAGAAATATAGTCATTGGGGACATTATAACCATTCGATCAATGCTATGAATGGGCAGAAAGAAAATTATGGTTCATCATCAGACTGTTGGACTGTGCCATAATGGACTGAACAAGAGTTAATGGAGGCTCATACCCATTGCAAAATGAATCATTGTCAAATTCCCTATTTATCCCACCGCGCCACGCACCGAGAACACTTTTTCCAATTAAGAATTTGAGCCCGAAGAATAATCCAAGTTTATACAGTGATCATCACACTCTTTCTCTCTATCTCAATACTGTGTCTAAGTCGTTCCCCAAACCCGCGATTGTTAACCCCGAGTGTGTATGTCAAAAGAATTGAGTGCTGCAGAGAACACTATTGAAGAAGTTTTGATCGACTTGATGAGTGAAAGAGTCATGTCAGAGAGAATATTATCCACAGGAATACAAGTGTAATCCACAAAAGGGCTGCATGCCTCTCTGTCAACTGCTCGAGCCGGACCATCCCGACCAGTCGATGAAAATTGAAACAAGAACAGAGACGATCTTAGGAATTCTAAGTTGATCCTAAGCATTTTACCCACCTATCTACCACCTCTGAGTGGCACAATCAATCGAGACAGTGTTCCCAAAGAATTTGAGTACGCTTTGGTCACTGCGTACCTCCCAAAGGGGATACGCGTAGTTCGAGCAGATCAAGAAAAGATTGCAGCGTTGAAGTTTAGCAACTTCAACCTTGGTGACAGGAAGGTTTACAACATGCTCACCTTGCATAAATACTTGACCAAAAAAAAGGGAAGGAATTAAAAGATAGTTCCCCAGTCATGGAATATGAACCTCACGCAGTCCACACTGCTCAATGTTATGAATATTCCTCACTTCGTACGGCACCAAGAAGTGAATTCATGCATCAAGTTGTTGTTGTCATGTTACCATGGTGGATACTTGTGGTTAAATTGTCGTATAACAGTGGATCCGACGTTGATAAATTGGATCACCAGACTTAGCATGCAAGGACCCGACTCACGGGATTTTTATCCTGGAAAATCCATGGACCGTGCTCTTGCACAAAGGATCAAATACACGTATGGAGATATCAAGAAGGGAACACGAGGCTAGAAGGTAGCCTCTATACAGAGCGGTGCAGTGTGCCTCACTTTTCAGTTGATCATAGGAAATTTAGTCTGCAAGAACCGACCCACCTAAGTGACTGGTTTTGTAGTCGACCTCGTAGGAAAGTGCATGGAGGGCCTACAAATGAATTGGGTGAAGTACCTTGTGAACTAGTTGGAACTGGACTATAGGGAAGCACAAGATCAAGGATATGATTTCCACTTCACTTGGCTTCTAATCCTGATCGCTTTCATCACATGGGAGATGTCGGAATGTGCGACCTTCCCAGACATCGATCCCTTTGAACCTATGGCCATGAAGTTCAGTACATTGTGGTATTCCAATGACATGAACAAGTAATGGAAGTAAAATGTCATGTTCCATACCTATTACAACCAATTGAAGACAACCATCTAGTCTGAGTCTCGCATCATGCCAAATACTCTCCACAGGTTTCGACCTTTAATGAAATTCAGTGCAGACCACCATTTCATTTATATTACAGCGTGCGATGATGAGAACAAGTAGCAACTTCAATATTACTAATGAATGATAGAGGAGGACTTAGAAGAGATTACTAAAGATTGATCGACAGACCTCCGCATTCCAGTAGACCCTGTGGAGATGTTCGACATTGACAGTCTAGAACCAGTGCATGATACACCTGGACCCAGCAAGACAAAGAAAAATGAAAGAAGCCCAAGATGTAAGTAGTACCTCAGCGAAAAATACTTCCATCTCACCTGTGCAAGGAGGATATGGCAGAGAGATAGATGGCACAGAAGTTGAAAAGAAGAAAGGCGGGGTTACACCGCCTAGAGACGAGGAGGATCCCTTGAAGAAAAGGAAGGTTTCCCCCCCCGAAGTGTTATTCCTGGAAGAAGTCGAAAGCCTATATGACAAAAATGCAGAATACTCTCACCTCAGATGAATTTGATTTCATCGTAGCAGCCTTGAATGATGCTTCTTTGGAGATAGAAGAGAAGCAAGAGGCTCAGCAAGAGGAGATATACAATCAAATTAACATTGAACTTCAAGGGGTGCAGCAAGCACTACAGTCTAGCCGCGCAGTTTCCATTGTGCCTCTACCATTGGGAACACCAAAACTGGGAGATGAGCCAGCTCAACTCCACCGAATTGTTGATATAGTCGAATCTTTCCTTCAACGAGCACAGGAGGAAACAGTGCAAGCCACCCAAGATTTAGCACAACTACAAGAAGACTTTCTAGAGAAATGTAGTGCTACAGAATGGGAAAAGATTTCTCTCCAAGCGAAGTGGGATGAAGAAAGAGCACAGATGTAGTAAAGAAAGGAACAATTGCTCGTAGAGAAACTTGAAGTAAAGGACAGGGTCAGCAGGGCACTTAGCTCTATGACAGTCATCGAATTAAAGACTGAAGAGAGAGTCCCACAGCAGGTGGAAAAACTTGAAGAAGTGATTCAACAACTAAATCAACGCATAATAGATTTGGAGCTACGTGCAGTACCCAAGACCCCACAAGATGTGAGTGATCAAAGGGAAGCAACTACCAGGAGAACAGTTGAGAGATTGAAGGCTCTTTCCGGGGAGTGCAAGCAGCTGAGTAATCGCAGGGCCCAAACATATGATAAGCTCACTAATAATCTTGAATTGTAGGTGTTAGCACTCAAAAACGCACCGGCATTTTTGAAGGAAAGATGCCTAATCTTGTAGGGAAATTTTAGATAGCTTCCCAAGATCCAAATGCATATGTGAAAGAACCATTGGAAAGTTCATGATTTGTGGATGTCGATCGACTATTTAAACATGCAAAACGGACTCTCCATGACTGAGAAATTTGATTTTGAAAAAATTTGCACTTTCACCAGCGCAGAAGGCAGAATTTTAACTAGTTAGCTGTGGAAAGTAGCGACTTTCAACAGCGCAGGAGCAGATTTTTTCAGGCAAGTGCACTGTTGAAAGCTGTCACGGCCAGAATAGCCAAATTTTCGCCCAGATCAAGAATTTTTGGGTTTGAATGGTTTGAATCCTTCCTCAATAAGCTAGTTATGAATTATCAAAACAAAATCTGAAGGCCATTCTTGGAGATGAAAGTCAAAAGGGCATTTTTTGACTAGATTTAGTGATTTTCAAGGGCAAAATGATAGGGATTTTTGGCACACATCATCAAATTTGAATCCCACTTTCAAAGGAACAGATCAAAGAGATTTGGAAGGCTAGGATACACTTCATCAACTTTCAACCAATGTTTGAAGACCAAAAGATAGAGGTTGACCTCATCTTGAGGATCTCTCCTTATCTTTTGTGAATTAGTTTTGACTTTCTATTTTTATAATATCAGATCCATTGTTTTAGGATCTGAAAACTGATTGTAATAGGCTATAAATCCAAAGACATTTGGAGGACTAAGGGGTTCGATTTTGGATACAGTAATACTCTTTTGTACTCAGACATTTCATTGCTAATACAGATCACAGGTTTCTTTCCATTTTGGTATCAGTTTTTCATATTTCTTCTTCATTGTTATCTTGTTGTCAAACCTTGAATAGTTGTTATCCTATTGTTTGGTTCATGACATTATAATCAGTTCCTTTAGTTGTTTATTAGACCCTACTTAGCACTGGTTTATGAACAATCTTTTCTTCATCCACTGAAAGTTATTTTGTTGTTTAACCAATCTTGGAGAGCACTGTCTATTTGTTTACCATTTGATGTTTGAATGCTATTAGATGAATTGAGTTATCCCATTGATCCACCTTTACAAAATACAAAAACATTCATTTCTTAAGTTACCGAGCACCTTTGGTCTGCAACCACAAAGGGTTTCTTGGAGTGATAACAAAATGGCGTCGTTGACGGGGAGACGAGTTTAGAAGATTAACTTCCTGGGAGAACGAAAAAGCAGATCTAGTTCTTGATGATAGACAAGGAGTAGAGATTATCAGGTTGTACATCATCTATCTGGCGACTCCATGAAGGACGACTTCAGTGGCGACTCCACTGTTCTAAAATCCATTGTCAACCTCACTGGTATGAAATGGAAAAGATCTTAGCTAAGAGGTATGCTTTCTGTGATTTTTCAGATATAGTCGGTTTTCCACATCCAGTGCCGACTATAATTGAATGGGATGATTATCTTCCGAGATTCATAGGAAGCGAGAATGATCATTCCAGTGAGCACTTATTCAATTTTCATAAGTGCATGCTTGAACATGGCTTTGTTCACGAGGATGTTTTAATCAAGTTGTTCAAATTTTCTTTAGAATAAAATGCTCATGAATGGTGTCAATCCCTTCCTGTTGTTAGTATCCATTATCTGAAGGATTTTCATGTGGCTTTCAATTCATATTATGAGAATATTTACTCAGCTGATCTTATGTTTGATAATTGTTGTAAAGAATCTACATTTAACATCCATCATTTAGTTAGTATTCCTTCTGATTGTGAAGATGTTGGTGATAGTCATATTGTAGACACATTTGTCAATGATTCAAATGTCTCTTATAGTTTTGACTATGGGATTAAGGATGACACAAATTTAGATAAAGAAGTTGCTTATATAAATTCAGTATCCCAAGAAATTCAGAAGCAGCTATTCTTTCCTCCACCATCGATACTTATCATTCTTGATCTAGAATCTGCAGCAGACATCAAACAATCCATGATTAGTATAGAAATCAGTCTACAACCATTTTTAGATTTACGGATAGCTGAAAGTGCCAATCTTCATGGGAAAGAGAATATCCAGAGATATTTTGATTTTCAGCTCCAACAACAGGAAAGGGTTTTTCTTTACAGCCTTGCTGATCCTTTTGATGAATGTTGTGAATCTTTGAGTAGAACATATGTCAATCTGTCTTTGAAGGAAGGTTGGTTCTGCTGCCCTGTCAAAATCCATTTCTGTATGTAAGGGTTTCTAATATTTTTCAAGTCAAGATCAAGCATGATATCAGTAGATCGGTTTCTCACTTGGCTGCATTGGAAATCCGGTTTTACTTGATCAATCTGCCTTTACTAGTTAGAGTAGGAGTAGATAGGAAGAATAAGCTCTTTCTCTGAGCAGGTAAATTACTTTCAGTTTTCTTAATTAGGAAAACAAACTCCCTTTTCATGCTTAATGGCTGGATTTGGATCATCCCTCCATGTTGCAGTCACTCAGTTAAGCCTTAAATCATGCCATGAGTCAAGTCACAAACCATACAAAGCTCAGTTCTAACACCAATGCCCAAGAGCAAGTATCAAATTCCAAGTCAATATGTCAAATACCTGTCATCATCACAAGTCATACATAAGTTATCATCAAGCCAAAACATTCAAGCAGTACAGTTTTCAAATGTTTAAAGTCTAGGTCACATAGGAATTTCATTCTACATGTCACAAGAAAACCATGCATCATAATTCAAGCCATCTCGAATTGTGGAAAATGTTGTTGGAGAGCCTACGCTATTTGATGAGGGGCTGTCAGATAATAAAGAGCACTTTTCACAATCTATTTCTGTAGGTCAAATAGAGATTGGGCAGATAAAGATAGGTTCCTTTGAGGAATATGAAGGATTTCAAAGACAGTCTGCCCAACAAATACCATCAAATTCAAAGGGTGATGCTCATCAACAGGAAGGACAGTCCTTATCAGCAAAACAACAGGCTACTACCATACCAAGAGCTTCAGACTCATCTTCTGGAGTTGGGAAACATGAGAGACAAGATATGAACAATCAGCAAGCACCAATAGAGATTTCGAAGAGACAGAATCCACAGGGACATTCTCAGCCATTCTCAAATCAAAAGCATCAGGAATTTTATCAACCAAAATCTGGTTCAACATCTGGTGATAATGAGAAACACGAGACAAGTCATAGCACTGCCTCACGTAGTGGCTCATCCTGGACTGGTGATCACAGAACCAATTAGATTCTTCAATAGGCATGGTTTCTTCACTAGACTTGGTTGTAGATTCTGATGAATCTGTTCCTCTGGTAAAGATGTGTGGGATTACCACTGTCCATGATGCAGTTCTTGCTGCCAAGCAGGTGCCAAGTTCATAGGGATGATTTTATGGCCCAAATCAAAGATATCAGTGTCACTAAATGTTGCAAAAGAAATTTCAAAGGCTGCAAGGGAGCATGGAGCAGAGCCTGTGGGAGTTTTTGTTGAAGAGGATGCCAAGGAGATTGAACAAGCATGTGATGCAACTAACATTGCCTTTGTATAGCTACATGGAGATCGTGCACGCAGTGCCTTTCCAAATCTGCTTACAAGTTGGAAGTGGTAAAAAATTTGACTGGGAGAATTTTCAAGTTCCAACTGATGCCAGCAAATATAGATGGTTACTAGCTGGTGGTGTTGATCCAGAAAATGTTAGCCAAGCGATATCAATTCTTAGACCAGATGCAGTATCAATATCGTGATAGAGATCACAACAGTGAGAGACGTGGCCATGTGGAAGATGAAGGAGACAAAGTGGCAACACTCTAACCATCAACGAAGATTCGGGATTCGTGAGCGAAAAATCCCGTAAAACTCTGATCCAGGCATGCAATTTCAACTACAAATATGTCCAAGTGGCAGAGGATGGTCAAAATCCCAGTTTGAAGAGAAAATGTATCATACACCTGTGCGTTTACAGTATTGAATGGTTCATATTCTGCTTCTGTGATTAAAGCCCGAACAATTATCGCCTCAAAATCTGTTAACAGATCTTCATAAGGATTCCAATATTGAGGTTTGATTATGGAGTTGTGGTAGGTGGTGCTGGTTATTGGTAGCGCTATTGCATTATGTCATTTTCTATTGATGCTCATACCTTCTGTATTGCCTGCAATGGACGTAAGTGCATCTGATGTCATTGTCTGTGATGTGAAGAAGAAGTTGCATATATGGCACTTGACTATGAACAGGAGCTTGAGACAGCTAAAAGTTGTTCTTCAATTGACAAAGTTATGAGCTCCCTGATGGGCAGGTGATCACCATTGATGCCGAACGTTTCAGATGCTCTGAGGTATTGTTCCAGCCTTCTCTAATTGAGATGGAAACTACTGGTATCCATGAGACAGCATACGACCCCATCGTGAAGTATGACATGGATATTAGAAAGGATCCATATGGAAACATTGCGCTTAGTGGTGGGTTTAATATGTTTTCCTGGTATTGTTGACCGTATGAGCAAGGAAATCACTACACTTGCTTCTAGCAGCATGAAAATCAAGGTCGTTGCACCTCTAGAGAGGAAGTACAGTGTCTGGATTGGAGGTTCTATCTTGGCATCTCTCAGCACATTCCAACAGATGTGGATGGCAAAGGCTGAGTATGATGAATCTGGTCCTTCCATCGTCCACAGAAAGTGTTTTTAATTTCGGTGCTTATATTACTTTAGTGATTTGTGAATATAGGTCTGTCTCAGATATTGAAGTAGCTGGTCAAACGGGAAAAGCTACCTCTGATCCAAATGGTGCAGCTGATATTCCAATGAGTGACAAAGCACCTGTTATCTTGTCTGCAGATGTAACAACAATAAATGAACATCTAAACCTTGATAGCTCGGATGATAGTCTTGAGATAGAGAATGGAAAATATTCTGGGTTAAATGAATCATTGAGACCTCTTTTGAAATTTCTGACAGCATCAAATCACTGCGACGTGGATTTAAGTGGAACTCTTTTTAAACAATTTTGTGAAGAAAGGAGAGAAGGTGGAAGAAATGTTGACTTGTCTGTCATGTCTGCCAAATGCCAAGCTTTGAAGGAAGATTTACGGAAAGGGAAGAAGGTCAAAGAAAAATTCCCAGGATGTGGATGGAAGTATTCCCTTAGTACCAAAGTCACCTTCTAAGAAGAGGTGGGTACGAGGGCAGCAATCTGAAACTCCAAATGGGGTGGAAGTTGGTTCAGAGGGAAAAGATTGTGAAAACAACTCTGCTAAGTCTTGCGTTGTTTATAACCCTTCTATGCCAATACCTTATTGTTCGTGTACTGGGGAAAAACAACCATGTCAAAGATGGGAAATGGAGGTTGGCAGTCAGCTTTCTATACTACAATGATGTCAATGTATCCATTACCTATGAATCCTAATAAGAAAGGCTATCGATTCCAGGTCGAAAATTGAGTGCAGGTGCATTCCAGAAGCTATTGGTAAGGCTTTCATTACAGGGCATTGATGTGACTAAGCCAATCGATTTGAAAGAACACTGGGCAAAACATGGAACAAATAGGTATGTTACTATAAGGACGAGCTTATAAAGCTTAGAAATAGTTTTATGGAGCCATTGATTTTTCAATCTTCATATTGTTATAGCCAGACCATTTCTACATTGATGATTGATATGTTAGCTTTTGTAGACTGGAAACATTAGTATCATAAACAGGAGGGAATTCTCTTCTAACGTGAGTGTCAAGAGTTTGAGATCACAAACCTAATGCTGATGATGTTCCTATGAAAAGGTTCTGAACTGTACTCAATGTCTTTGAAGAGTCAGGGGAGAGAAAAGGTCTCCAACTGGATCGATAATTTTTGAATCTGAGAATAACTGTACAGATGAACTTTATGTTGTGTTGGGTTTGGATGAATGGAGTTCCTCATCAGATAGTTAAACTGTCTTCAGGTCTCAACTTTGCATATGATAGCACAAAAGCCATTTAAATGGGTTCAACACTTGACAGGCATTGACTTTTTGCCCGAAGCTCCTCCATTTCTTGCTGATAACATATCTGGAATTGACAAAGCTGCAAAAGGCGCATCAACTTTGGCGGGGTTAAATATATATAGACAACTACATCTGTGCACTGTTTTTGTTGAATACCATATCTACATTTGGTTGTGGCTTACTGGCATCTGGGGTTGGCATTGGCTACTGGATCTATGACTTTACAAAGATCTGTTACCATTCATTTTATCCTCCTTTTGTATATGTAACTTTTCTTGCAGGTCTTTTCCAGGAAGAAGATTTACACTTAAAGGATGTCTACTATTCTAAGCTGAAGGATTTTATGGGAAACTACTGCAATAGAGTGAAATACTGGGTTGCACGCATTGACCATATAATGAGCAACATGAGAAGTGAATCCTGAGTAGCTTCACATGTTAGGGAAATAGAATAGGATAAATCAGTCAGTCACCAAGAAAATTAAATGCAGAACAGAGCAGAGGTCTTTTTCTCTTGCATGTAATCAGGATTCATCCAGTTTCGATTTTTGGGTAAGTTTCTATCTTCAGTGGTTTAGGCAAGCCCGTGTGTGTGCTCATTAACCACCGAAAAGGCTGAATGACTCCATGGCCCAATACTAAAGGCACAAGGTCTGCTAGGTTCTTGGACACCTCACAGGGAGGTATCCATCCCAGTTGGAGCCAAATGTTAGCACTCAAAAACGCACCGGCATTTTTGAGGGAAAGATGCCTAATCTTGTAGGGAAATTTTCGATAGCTTCCCGAGCTCCAAATGCAGATCTGAAAGAACCATTGGAAATTTCAGGATTTTTAGATGTCGATCGACTATTTAAACATGCAAAACGGACTCTCCATGACTGAGAAATTTGATTTTGAAAAAATCTGCACTTTCACCAGCGCAGAAGGCAGAATTTTGACTAGTTGGCTATGGAAAGTAGCAACTTTCAACAGCACAGGAGCAGATTTTTTCAGGCAAGTGCGCTGTTGAAAGCTGTCACGGCCAGAATAGCCAAATTTTCGCCCAAATAAAGAATTTTTGGGTTTGAATGGTTTGAATCCTTCCTTAATAAGCTGGTTATGAATTATCAAAACAAAATCTGAAGGCCATTCTTGGAGATGAAAGTGGGATTTTTGGCACACATCATCAAATTCGAATTCCACTTTCAAAGGAACAAATCAAAGAGCCTTGGAAGGCTAGGCTATGTAAGTTTTAAACCTACGAAGTAAAGCAATGCATATATATTCTTAAGCAATATAGAAATTAATCAATGGCTCATACACAGAATACACAAAGATCTTTACCGGAAACCCTCAACCGAGAAAACCTTTCTTTTTCATTATCTCGAATTTCACCATTCACCATACAATATATACAATGTTTTTAGGTATTCCTTAGATACCAAAACCCTAATCCCTTAATCCGGGATTAATTTACAAATCAGCTAAAAATAGCAAAATCCGCTAAAAATAGAAAAAAACTGCCAAAAAAAAAAAATTGGGTCGTTGCCCCGAACCCCTAGGAAAGCGCCCGGCGCACACGGCAGAGCCCTAGGTGAAGGGATCGTCAGACACAGTCGTCGTATCTGACGCACCCACACACACACACATGCAAAGAATATAA
>CBVK0100043636.1:0-32517 GCA_900067695.1 Picea abies | reverse complement strand
AACCCAATGTCAATCAATTTTTCTGATGGCTCTTCTTTGTATGTTAGCACCTGTTTAAAGACATTCAAGGATGGTTGTCCAAAAGTGTTGCACCTCGATTTATTCATAGAATATTTCGTTACAAATTATTCATCAATTATGTTAAGAATTTGAGTGGGTTTAATGGTTAATAACATGAACATGTGTTTCTTCCTTATAGGTCACAGATTCAAATCCAAAGAAGTAAGGTATGTATACCTCCTAGTGGGTGTAGAACTCTTACGAAGGAAGATATTTGATGTCTGAATTTTTTTAGGAATGAGTATGTAAACCAATCATTTAAGAAGTAGTCAGTATAAAAAACATGTGAGTAAAGTGCATGTAGTTGATCAGTTGCAAGCATTGATTGTTTGCTATCAAGGTAACCAATTGAGAGGAAATCTTCCCGATCTATTTGCAACAATGATAATGTATATACACTGCATAACACCTCAAGCTAATGTTTGACTCCCTCTCCTGGAATGTTTTGCTGCACTTACTCTATAAACCTAGTTAGAAAGAATTAATATTACTTACAAGTCCTAAAAAACAACCCGACTCTCTGAATGTGTATTGTTTACAACCACATTTTTAAGTGTAATTTATTCTAATTTATACAAATCCAATGTAAATCACATTAATAACGAAGGAGATGAAAATTAAAATTTCTTCAATATTTTATTAAAATGATGGCGCAATGAACCCAGGTAATCACAAGATCATGAATTTGTAAAACAAACTCCATAGATACATAGGGATGGAACCGTGCCAAATCTAAGAGGAATACTTGAAGAACGCCTTGGAGCTTATAACTGCTAGGAATCACTAACCATTTATGGGCATGTCATAGGCTCTCGTCTTCCACTAAGGAACAAATAACAACAAGTCAAACTTCTCCGTATAAGAGCAAGACGAAATCACCTATCTCTGCAATGGAAAATTTCAAGAGGGCGACAAGATGTCTTTGAAGAAAATGTCCAATGAAAATTAGGAAAATAGCAATCTAAGCTATTTAGAGTGTATAAATGGATTCAACACCCTAAAAAACCTTTAGGGCACCCAAAACATGTAATCTCAATCACTGAAATCTACAATTCCATCCATCTTTCTGAATTTTTGATAGGATTTTGAATAAAAAGCATGGAAAAAGAATAAAAACTTAGAATCTTATTGAAACACACAAAATGTATAACCCTTTTTCCAATGATGAGGAAAGGAAGGACAAGAACATACAAAAATCCCAACAACGATGAAACTTTGTCCATCTTCCATTTTGTTACTAAACAATAAAGATACATCAAGAAGTATACATCATTGGGCCAAGATGTCATTATACTGACTTGGCATTTTAGATTAGAGTTAGCAGTCCAGATTCAACCAAAAATAGGCATTAAAAAGAAGGGCATGTAAATGGAGTGGACTTTTTTAGTGACACACTGTACTAGACTCATAGTTTCTTAAATTAGGAGTCACTATCGCTTCTATACTTATGTGCATCCTTTTTGAAGAAATTTTAGATTGTTCTTCTGCATATTCGATGAAGAAATTATAAGTGAGTAATTCCATGTTATAACATGGACATATCTGTCTTAGAAGCTACTATACTTTATCAAAGAGACACAAAAAATTCTTCTTTCACATCAGAAATCCCACCTTGGATGTTATTGTCTAGATAATGCAGTTCAATGTTATCAAAAACATCTTCAAACTCTATAATGTCCATCCTAATTGTGGTCAATAGTACTATTCCTAAAGTCTTCCATTTTTTATGACATGGCATGCTTTGTTTGCAATTAATTTAATGGGATAGAAATTGCCAATAGTCTTTCTGCACAAGGCTACCAATAATATTGTTGAAAGCATTGAAATAATCTTAGTGGCAAACATTGTTAAGCATGATAATTGGTAAAGGAGTTAAATAAAATACATTTTTTGAAGGGCACACCCCCCTTACCTGGTCTTGCAAACATATGCATCAAATAATATTAGATTTTACGTAATTGATTTCTCTAAATAAAAGGGTTCTCCCCTAAACCAAAATAGCAAGATAGAGAAAGAGGAGTCGAAGTTGCCCACAAATTTCCATTAAAAATGAGATGTATTGAGAAACTCAATAATAATTGAGACCAAATATCTCCTGCAATTTTATTATCCATGTATAAAATAACATGACCAGAATAATTACAACGAATAATGCTTTTAAAGAGGAAAAAATAAATTTAAAATATATTAAATACGTGTATTGTTCTAAGAAAAAACTTTAAAATGGGAAATGTACTTTTAAAATTATTTAAAATCTGTAAAATAAATAATAGAAAGAATCCTTGACAGGAGAAGGAAAGGCATATGACTTTTGATCATAAAATCACTCAAATGATTTGAATGAATGATTTAAAGTATTATATGTATTTCATTACAGTCCCATTTACCATTGTTGGTTATTATGGTAGACAATGATTTCACTCATTTTCATTTAGTTTACACGCTTGACACAATATCACCAGTGAACATCGCATCGTGACCATGAATGTGATTGGGAAATTAAACCCTAATTAAAGTGATAACATCCTAGTTTTTCGAGTCAAAGTATTTTTGAGAAAACACACCAATTCCGAATTAAATTAAAGGTTGTGTAAAAAAATTTAGAAGAATCGAGATCCCCCATTAACCAAATTTGGTACATTTAACAATAATCCTATAAAAATCAGAAATCCATGTGCATATTCATCAAGGAAATGAACAATCCTATAATAAACAGAGATACCATGAATAATTTCATGTGCATCTATAATCTCTCTACACGTTGGAATATGGTTGGAGTCTACCACAAATAGCCTAGTTTCATTTTTTATCCCAAATCCAAAATCCATTCAATATAAAACCCCAAAAGAGACAGATCTGGGCCATATCTTCAGAGATGTTGTTTTGGATCTCGGGCATTAGCCTAACATGGCACACCAGAAACCATTGAATCAAAGCAAACACGATACTGACAACGATGACCAATGAAATTAAGAAGCCCCTCATGGTTTTAGAGAGAAGAGTGCCCCCATTATCAGAGACGTAATCAATGATTCAAAAAAAATGACAATTAAAATGCAGGGCAACCAAAGATGAAGCGTTACTAGGAGAAGAAAATAAAAGGGAGAAACCCCCAGAAAAATGAAGTGATAGTAAATGCTAAAGGAAAAATGGGTCATCAGTGAGAAACCACAAAAGAAGGCCGGAGCCCGGACTGGGTATTGCAAAAGTGACAGAAGCTTCGTAGTTTGGAGACGTCCCCTTGGAACTATTGAAAGAGGTATGGAGAGACACATGTAATACATGCAAATTTGCCACTGTGAATGTTCGACTCTAAAAGATAACTAACAAGTAATAAGAGAAATAGTTTTTATCGATTAATTTAATTAGAAACAAACTATACCTAAATTTGTTCGCTGCGACGTGCCTACCATGTTGCAAACCCTGACATGTGGTTAACCATGTGGGTGTTGGTTATCCATATAGGTCGTGGGATCTCTGCACCTCACTCCCACGAGAAGTAATAACTATCTAGGGAAGAGATATGGACCTGGTGTTTTGCACCAATCTTCATATATGGTTGGCTAGATTCAAATGAATGAGTGAGGCTGGAACTGTGGCTACTTTCCATTTGAGAACAAAGAATTGGGTGACAAGATTTCAAATACTGATTTAGATGAATTTAAAAGGAGTCAATATGGGGATGTGAGAGGTCATCAAACAAACTTGGACGAAAGTCTTGGCCAGTTGTTCCTTGAAGCAGTGGCAAGAAAGCAATCTGGTAGAAAAAATTCCATTACATGTTCCTAATGTGGTAATTTGCTTGGGAAGCCATATACAAATTATGGGAAGTCAAAGAGTTCTTAGAAGTTGGAAAAAAGACCAGTGGTTCAATTTTGGGTGGTGTAATTCAAACTACCTCTTTGAAGGCAACCATTCCTATGAAACAAAGAGAGTATAGGAGACCAGATGGCCATAAGAGGATTATTCTAGAAGCAGTTTGAGTTCCTTTGCAACAAGACATCCCTAATGGATCCACTACAAGGAAAATACCTTTTAGTGGAGGTTATAACATTGGTTTCTAGTGTTACAAAATTGGAAAAAATTGTTAGAAAAACCTCCGATACAACATCTGTTTTTGCTAGCGGATGTTTTTACGCATACTATAATAGAACTTGATTATAACTAAAAAAATCTAGGCGGTCGGAGGTGTTAGCGGATGTTTACAAATCAATGCGTTTGTATGTGGAAAAAGCATTAGTGTGTATATACACGTACCGCATCGGTGCTATACACTTAAATTCAAGCACCGAGGCAATAAAATATGCAAGCACTGGGGCAGTAAAATATTTAACCACTGGGGTGTTTGTCTTATAAGTGTCGGGGCTTTAACAATAAAACGCACCAGGAGAGTTAAAAATAATTAAGCACCAGAGCTTTCTTCTTAGAACACACCCGTGCATTATTAATAAGAAGGCACTGATGCTGTATAAAATAATATGCACTGGTGCGTTACCTGGAAACCCCCCCCGGTGCATTAATAATAGAAAGCATTGATGATTTTTAGTAACAAATAAGCGCCAATGCTAATTAATAACACAATAGAGTTGGTGCATATTAATAACATAAACGCATCAGTGCTTATTAATAATCCTAAAGCATTGTGCTTATTAATAACACAAAATCATCGGTGCGTCATATAATCTTAACGCACCAAATGCCAAATTTTTAATATAATTTTGTGGTATTAAATAAATATTGAAACCAATGCTAATTGATTACATAAAAACACCAATGTCCATTTCATATGAAACACACCAGTGAGTTTTAATATTAAACGTGTCGATGAGATTAATAATTAAAATACACCAAAAAACAACGACTTGTGATAGTGCAATTAAATTGTTATTTTTTAACTCCATTATTTATCAAAAATTTTACATATATCATATATTTTGATTAGTGAATTTGGATATGATGTTTGGATTAATTTGTTATATCATCAGATTTTGCATATCTTCATTATAATATTTAGTCATCCATATATTTAATTAGCGATGTAACATTTCACAACGACATTGGACAACGCAATAGAATAAATTAAAACATATTTTATTATATGAATAAGAGGGTCTTTGTCGTAGAAAATGAGACACTTATCGATACTCCCTTGACTTTCAATTGGGACACTATGTCCATTACATTAAAGAAAAATGTCCGATTTTCACAGACAATTATTTCAAAAAAATACAATTGCGGCTTGCATTGATATCCAAATATATTGGTCATCATTCTTCACTGGAACTGTTGTTGGTGCTCGAGCTACTTCCATGCCTTCGGTTATTTTGCTGAATTTTTGGTTGATTGCTTCGATTGTTTTGTTCTTCTTCAAGTTCAATCTACAAACATAAAAATAAACTGTAATGAGTCTATCTACATTGGTGAGAATAATGAAAATTGAAATAAATAATATACTTGAATGTAAATTGAAAAACGACGTACCTGCAAAGAAAGAATTGACTCATGAATCATACACATATGTTCAAAATCAAATATCATGCCTTGTTTCAACAATTATTCTGTTGGCTCAGTTCCATACTTTGTTTCCTGAAAGTTTTATACCCCATAATAAATCATAGATTTAATATAAAGTATTTTTTTGTTTCATTAATTATAAAATGATAGAAGTAAAACAACATAAATTATACTTACAAATTCCAAAATTAATTTTTGATATGCCAACATATACTCACAACCCTTAATTAACCCAATGTCAATCAATTTTTCTGATGGCTCTTCTTTGTATGTTAGCACTTGTTTGAATACATTCAAGGATGGTTATTGTAAAACAACTTAAAATATACAAAAATAAAACCTTAAGTTGTTATAAGGAAATAACAATTACTCACAAAATTTTCTATCAACCCTTTTCTTCATTGTCATCCAGTTTTATGTGCAGAATGAGTTCCATTTTCTTTTATTTTCTTTAAGAGAATATTTGAAAATTAATATTTAATGCTAAACTATTATTTGTACCTAATAGAAAATTTCAATGATTACATACGTTTGAAGCACATTGTTGTTGAGATAGCTCCTCTTACGATGCAATTATGCCCATTTCGTTGACCATTTCCTTGTACACTTTTTTGGACATTCCTACTGACATATTTCAGATATCATCTCGTTGGTCCTATGGGATTTTCTTAATTTTTCTGAAAAAATACACGACAATAAAGTATTTTTATATTGATATATGAAAACGAAATATCACAAAATTGATATAATAATAAATGAATACTTTGTAATATATATATATATATATATATTCTAAAATTTTCTTTTAGGAATATTACTTTTAGGAATATTACTTTTTGTTGTTGTATGTTTTTCCTATTGCAAGTCTAACAAGTCTCATTGACCATTGCTCTGGAAATGCTTCCTGTAGTTTAAATATAACTTGGTTCTTGGAATCATTAGATTGATTTCTATATTGTAAGTGGAAAGTACATCTATATGTTTGTTCCATTATATCCCTCATTGTTATGTAAAAAAAATTATCTCCTTTGATTAATCTTCAACACCAATCCAGATGAGTTAAGGACCAATTCATCATCATTTACATCTTCTATATTAATTAATTTTGATTTGTTATGATGACATTATGTTCCCTCGTTGTTGGTGCCTATAGAACATTAAACATATGTGAATTAACAGATTGTTTGAAACATGTCATATAATATTCCTAAGTATATTATTAATGAAAATTAAAAAGAAAAAATCATATTGAATAATATTTTTTCATTCACTCGATTCATCCCTCTGCAATTTTTCCATCAAGCTTTTATGCTCTTCTGCACTTAGATTAGAAATAATCTTATCGAGCTTCCTCATTTTGTGACCCTGCATGACATACTAACCAATACATATTAGTTAAACTTACATACAGTTCAACTATATTAATTTTGTATAGAATTTACAGAGAACTTGTCTTTTTTATTTTTCCAGATGTGTTATCATTGTGTCGACCATAACTTTTCTTATTTGAACTCTTCTCACTCATATTTTTATCAATATACAACCTGTACCATTCAATACATAAATTATTAAATATATTTTATAAATAAATCACATATTTTTTAGTGAAAACAAAATCGTTGTAATCAGTGCGCTTTTTAAATATAAAGCACCGGTGTGTTTATTACATAAAATGCATCGGTGCATTCCATACAACAAAATGCACCGGATAGTTTAATTTATTTTTTTAAAAATTGTGAATTACAATAGTGCGATGTATATAGAAGACATCACGACAATAAAATAGAAAACAAAAACATAGAAAAACAATTAAACATTCATAAAAAAAAACAATAGAAAAATTACACATCGATGAGAAGAAAAATTAAAAAAGTTATGTGATAGCATTTTTTTGTTGTTTAGATGAGAAAACATCAATGATGTTTTTTTTATGCACCATATCTTTTTAAATTAAAAAAAAAAAATTGGCTTTATCGATACTCCTTAGACAAACGCACTAATGCGTTTGTGTCGAAAGGGCGCACTGGAAAATCGAAAAACGTTTTAAAAAAATCGTCAAATCGGAAACCATTTAAAAAAATAAAATAAAAACAGTTAGAGGGCCGACTGCATTTGGGATCCGATGCAATAAGTGGTCCCTTTGCATCACATGCCAAACACTTATATATAGAAAAACAAAACCATTTTATCTAAAATGCCTAAAACAAAAAGCCCTAATTTTGAAGTGATAGAGGGAGTTAAACCCTAGGGTGAAATTTTGCACTCATGCAAGCAAAAAAAACAAGGGTTTAAAGTAAGTATGATTTTTTTTTTTTGAATTTTAATTAAAATCCAAATAGGAATACAATTTGTAAAAAAAATTATTATTAAAACCAACAGTAAAATTTAAATTTTTTACTTTGAAGGGTTTTGAGTGAATCACCATACCTTTCAAATCCCGATTTTCTGAATATTTATGTTGTTCCAAAGTATTATTCTACTCCACAGTGCTCCTCGATATGTCTCTCTTCCAAATATGTCTCCTGTAAATTTTGACAAAATAATGAAAATATTGAATACTTTCTTAATATTAAAGAAACTTTATAAAAATGGTTTAGAGTGAATCACCATACCCTTCAAATTCTCATATTCTGAATAATACTCTGGTTCCAAAGTATTATGCTCCTCCACATTTATCCTCCGTATGTCTCTCTTGCAAGTATCTCCCCTGCAAAATTTTGCAAAATAATGAAATAGTGAATATCTTTTTAGTATTTAAATGACTTTATGAAATTCGATTCTTGCTCTTTTTTTAATTGTTTAAAAAAATCACATTTTTTTTTTAACTTTTTTGACACGACGGTGCGTCTATGTAAGATGTACCAATGTGTCCATATTACATTACGCATCGGTGCGTCCATATTAATTGACGCACCATTAACATATAATTGTTTTTTATTAACAAAATATCGACACAGTCTCATTAATTTTTCAACGTACCGATGCTTATTATTAATATGCGCACCAGCGCGTTTTTGGTTTACAAGCACATCGGGATGTTTTTAAAGTTATTTGAAATTTTATTTGCACACAAAATAGTATATTAATCTCAAATTATGTTTTAGGAAGAATTCACATGACTTACAATACTTCAGTATACATTTTACGTTTTATGTCGCCTTATTCTTAAAAAATGGTTTCAAAACTATATTCAAACTCAGATTGTGGTGTGGTCCTCGAAATTTATTTTAGATATGTACAAAAATTTTTATTGCTAATTTTGTTGAAATGCAAGGATAAAACCTTATTATATGATCAAATGGTCAATTGTTCAAATTCAATCCCATTCCATATTGCTCAAAGTCCATCACAGAGTTCTCCCTTTCCATCTCCAGTAAGTTTAACTTATTTTATTTATGTTTCGATTATCTCATTGATTTTTTTTTTATCCATCTCAATCTAAATAAAAATGTATCCAAATTTGTAGGATCCTGATTCAAAATCGAGTTCAGATGAAAAAAATATTCTAGTATCGGTTCAAAAATGCCGAAAGGTCTTATCAAGAGAAACATACCGCAAGCAGTTGGTAGATGAAAATGGACAAGCACTTTACCCTGCCAATTGTGACATTCCATCTTCCAGTGACAATCCTGGGTTGGCAATGGTAATAATTGTTTGGTATAATGTAATTTGAACAAACAAATTATTGCAATGTGCTTACTAATATCATCAATGTACTAATGTTCAATATTTTTGAAATTAGGATTCTTCTAATGATGAGCGACCTACCTACCATCTGTAACTAGTTTTTTATACATTGACTTATTCTTTGAGGACACGTGCGATCAAGTGATCCAGTTAAAACATGGTACATTATGATTATGTTTTGGTTTATGAGTTATGTTGTGTTGAGTATTGAGATTATATGTTATTTTATTTGATGTATAGTATTGACATGTATTATGATGAGGTTTCATGAGTGTGCATGAAACGTGACATGATGAGGATGTTGATGGCATCGAAAAACTTCCTTGGACTTTGGATTGAGTCAAGGAGTGGACTTTTATTTTGGTTTGAGTACTTGATTTATTGCATATATTATTAATGATAATTTTAGTATGGATTTCTTGTATATGGATTATTGACATTATCTTTGTCAGTGGATGCAAGCATGGTGATGCTTTCTAATCCGACTCACATAAGGAGTAAAGGGGTCATACACAGATACCAGATGGATGAGGGAGAGGTGTGGAAACATCCTTGTCATAGCCTACCAGCACTCCCGCAGTGACCTGAATTGAAGGTTAATGATTACCTTGTTCCGAGAGGTCCACCATGCCGTGAGGGTAGACTGAGATAGTCTCTCATGAAGATTACTGAGGGATGAAAAATAAGGCAGATACCTTATTCCTCAATAAGCCCTTAATCTCACACAAGGTCGACCACTGGAGTGTTGACTCCAAGTGTCTGACAAACTTCCAAACTAGTCAATGGTGAGTGGTACTCTTGGAGCATAAAATTGCGTCTTGAAGGGCATTTCGCATAAACAAAATTACGAGTCATTAAAAATCTAGAAGGCCTAGAAAATAAAATAAATGCTTAGACTTTGTTAGAAAAGAGAATACAATTTATTATTAAATTACAAACTAGAAAACTATCAAAGAGTCTAAGTATAAATGTTTGACTAAATAAAACATTAAAGGGGTTAAGGGAATATGGCTAAATAAACCTAGTGAAAGAAGAATATACATAAAATTTAGATATGTGCACATGTGTGCATGATATTAATAAAAAGATAATTTTAATTAAAGAAATTATTTCATGAGAGAATGGGTTGTTAACATAAGAGTTGGTATATGAAGTCAATAAACCACTAAATCCTAACTAAAAGAAGAGTCCTAATCAAACTCAATCTAAAACTTAGTTAGGGGACACACTAAAAGAGGGATTGGAGAACTAAGAGAGAACTAGGAGGAAATATAGGAACTGATTGTGGAGGTGAGGGAAATTGATTAATTAAATAAATTAAAAATGGATTTAACATGTGCAACTTGGGGAGAGTGTGACATGTGTCGTGCGTGAATAATCCTTAATTTAATTATTGAAAATTAACTAATTGTGCATGAGATGAAAGGTGTCAAGGTAAATTTTCCTATAAAAGAAATGGTGAGGAAGAGAGAAGGGACCCTAATGTTGGACGAATGAAATGCTGGTGAAATTTTGATTGACTGGGTTTACTTGTGTGAGTTGGGTTCAAGCTTGTGAAAGAGGTGGAAGCCTCTCCTTGCAAGGGAAAACTTGTGCTATTGAGATTTGGTTTTTTATGTGTGGCCCCTTTGTGGCTTGGGGGGATAAGGGGGAAGAAGAGTACCTCTAGCATTGTCTAGGATGTACCTGTGAGGTCATTTGATTAGCAGGCGAAAAGAAGGGATGAACACAAGATTCCAAGTTGATTATCACTCTAAGTCTCGTCGGACTTTAGGTTACAATATTGATAATTTATTTATTTCATTGGTTGATAGATTCATTATACAAATTGTAGATCAGAGTGAAGGATAAATTACCCAGCATGAAAAATAGATGTGAAACTTCTATTGATTATTATTGTTATATCGATTTTTAATTCAAGTTGTTCGTAAGCAAGTGATGTACAAAATGGTTGTCGAATTCAAATTCTGAACATATACACTATTTTTCTTTATATATATTCTAAATTGGTTGTCGAATTCAAATTCTAAACATATACACTTTTTTCTTTATATATATGCCTATTTAAAATCAGAATGAACAAGGTTGAATAAACTACTGTAATCTCCAGTTTAATAAATTGTATAAATGTGACAATTGAACCCTTGGTCTATCCTCATCTTGAGCTAGAGATGATATCTGGTGGTATCCATGTACGTTGATATAACCATTGGTTGGTTGAGTTCTGTTGTAAATGCATGTATTTCCTGTTGTGAATTCTCGATACACTTTCAAGCTCAATACGAGTGTACAAAACTCGGGTTATTGGTATCCTTCCTGGATCCAGGTGTAAATAAAATTTTGTTACAGAAAATCGATCACTCAGTAGAGTTGAGTATAGTAATCCATTGAATTTTAATTCTGTGTCTAATCTTGTTTTGTGGCATCCCTTACCCCATTGTATGTTAGCTGCCAAATGCCTTGAATCCCTCTTGAACTTGAACTTGAAATAATGGCTTGTCACATTGTAGTAGAGTCCTTGAGAACTTTCTGTGTTAATACCAGAATATTCTCCTTGTCAAGAGTACAGAGTTTAGGAGGGCACCACTTCTTCTGGTTCCTGGTCGTTGGATTAAGTATAGCGATGTATTTAAAGTCGTGTTGTGTGCAATGTTGGAGCTGCCCATTATTTGAACGTTTATAGAGTACACAATTGTACAAATTACTTCATGTTGAACCTTATTTTCAGAAATTCCGAGCTTTACCTCAAGACACTTCCGACTGCGTCTCTCTAAACGTCTTTCTGTTGTGAGCTTTCCTTTCTTCAACTACTAATTACTTTATGGTAATTGTAGTATGACTTTATCGATTTAATCCATTGTAATCCATGAATTTGTACCATAAATCTACAAAAGATATTTGTACGTTAGCTCTTATTGGTTATTCGAAAGCATGTTTGGTAGATGCGTGAATGTTTTAATTTTACACTCGCACTGAAAAATATATAGTTAAATGAATTGTGGTCTTACTGTGTATAAATTGTGTCTTGGGAATCCATCTCTAATGGGCATCTAGTCATTGGCAATTATGGAAGGTTGAACTGTGTACATATGTAAAGGATTGTTAAGTTGTGTGCATGTGTTTAAAAATTAAACTTGCATGTAATAATCCTTGATTCTCTACTATCTTGTACGAGTCGTGTATTCCCATAGTAATAAATTTGCTTCCTATGGCATTTTATTATATATTAATCGCACTTGAGATATTAGATTCGAATTTCCACGGAACAAGTGCTAATTGTAACTAAACGTTGACAACACTGAAGTTAGTACAACCTTTTAGGATTCCCAAGTTAGATGAGTTCAAATATCTAGGAGTCGAAGTTGGGATGTGAAAGTGTAACTCACCTTCTGCCCTTCGGATGTAACTTAAAATTGATGATTTGGCACCTTTAATCAAGAAAAAATAATTGATAATTCCTTTCATCATCCTATGTGTTTTGCAGGTTATGTTCCAACTTCTTGTTTCAAGATTATGTAAATTGATCTTTGTATCAAATTTCTCCTTCTCTTTTTATTTCCAATTTTCGAATGTTATTTTAAGACAAATGGAAGGGCATGACAAAGTAAAATACTTAGAGTTAGGTGATCTTACACAAATGTTGTCGATCTATAATGATGGGTTATTACTTGCGATTAATTTAAGAAATGGAAAATTTTAGAAATGTCATATTTTATTAATATTAAATAAATATAACCAATGCTGATTAGATTAATCTACAATTACATTGTAATACTTTCATATGATAAATGCTATGAAAATAAATTATAATGGAAAAGAGGAACAATCTGGGTCAAGGTATCAATTATTTATCATTCATCCATAATTAAGGTTGACGATAATAAATCTCTTAAATTTTATGTAAACTTAGATTATGTTTTCATCTTATTGTTAATGTTATAAAGATTTTAAAAGTAACTAGATTTTAGTCTCATTGATGTGCGATATCATTGATAATAATGGATGATTGATTGAATCATTTTTTTATATATTGTTTATAAGAAACAATGTGAAAACAAGTGCATTATGGTTCTTTATGAATTATGAATCTATAACTTATTTTCTCTGTATGAATAATTTATGTACCAGTTGAGTAGTCCCATAGAAGAATTAAATGAGTACATCGGTATAATCTTACTTCTCTAAATGGATTTGTAAATCACCTTGATTGCAATGAGGGAAGGGAGTCTGTGCCCAATGAGGGTTCACAGTGCCCTCCTATAGTGAGTGGTAGTGTTCATAGAGAACTCGAGAAGGTAAAATTTCTTGAGTTCATGCATTCTACAGATGGTTTAGCTATCGAACCTTGGTTGGAGAATATATCAATGTGTTTTGCATTGTGTGATTATACCTCCAATATGAAGGTCCGCATGGTGGTATTTCAACTGAAATGGAGTGAGCCTCTTTGGTGGAAGACACTCTTACCACAAATGAACATTGCCCTTCAAGACGTGTCATGGGAATTGTTTGAGGAACGATTATGAGAGAGATACTTATCTGACGAATTCATTAAGCTCTAGCCTAATGAATTCAACGTGTTACGATAGGGCAGTTGTACAGTACCTGAGTATGAGGCTAGGTTTATGGAGTTGCTCAAATATGCTCCACATTTGAACATTAATAAATTGAAGGTTAATAAGTTTGTTTTTGGACTCAACTTCAACATTCATGCTAAGGTGAGGATCCTCATGCCTCAGACTTTGCATGATGCAGTAAAAAAAGATTTTATTGCTGAAGAAGAGTTAAACAATGGGGGTCAAGGTAGGTCTCCTTCCACACAGACATGACAAACACTGCATCGAGCACTGCAGCAACAAACACTTATTAGGCAGACTTTTGGGCACCATGATACACCTAGAGGACCTGTATTTTCTATGCCACGTAGATCGACTACCAGTCAGAGGACTCTGCATAGAGCACCACTGCAACAACAGTAGTGTCGTCCTTAAAAGCATCAGTAGTCTAGATATTTTCCATAGAATAGATCGGGGCCGTCGAACCCTAGACCAACAAATTATTCCTCTGGGACTAGGAGCACCATCCCTAAGAACAGATGTTGGACTTGTGGAGAGCCACACTACTAGATAAATTTTCATATTGAGAAGGCAAGAGGTGTCGAATCAAAAGAATAGACGATAGTGGGATATTTGGGCAAGGCCAATAGGATTCATGTAGCGTTTGATAACCGCCAGGTCGAGCATCAGTCTATAGTGCTCGAAACTTCAGGTATTATAGCTGATCAATAGTTTAGTGTTTTGATAGATCAAGGAGCTACTGAGAGTTTTTTATTTAGTGTTGCGCTTAAAAGAATTAAGGTGAAGGAAATCAGACAAGATGAGTTTAGATATGTGGAAATGGCATCAGATGCCAAACAAAAGGTTGGAGGAAAACATAAGGATTGTAACATTAACTTGGGTGATTTCGTTACAAGTGTAAACCTGTATGTCACAATCTTGGGATATTACAACATTGTGATTGGAACATATTGGTTAGAATTGCACGATGCGATACTTAATTGTAAGACGAAATGATTAAGTTTGATTGATGATTTGGGATAGAGTAGAGTAATTGTGGGAAGAAACTAAGGAGTTTCGTTGAGATTTATTTATTCCTTACAATTACATAAAAGTATACGCAAAGGATGTAAGTTATATGCCATTTTAGTGCTTAACGAAAAGGGGGATACAAAAGGATTAGAAAACCTTCCTATAGTGTCAGAGTTTGCTGATGTTTTTCCTGAAGAACTACCAGATTACTACCATAAAGAGAATTGGAATTTACTATAGATCTAAAGCCTCACACATAACCAATTACAAGAACGCCATATCGGATGTCGACATCGGAATTGTAAAAGTTAAAGATGCAATTGAAGGAGTTGTTCTATTTGGGACTTATACGTCCAAGTGTATCACTGTGGGGTGCGCCAGTAATTTTTGTAAGAAAGAAGGACAGACCGTGGAGGCTTTGCACTGACTATCGTCAATTAAATAAATCCACGATCAAGAACCAGTATCCATTACCGAGAATTGATGATTTATTTGAACAAATGAAGGGAGTGACAATGTTTTCAAAGATTGAACTGATATTAGTTGTGAATCAAAGAGGGAGATATCCCCAAGACAACGTTTAAAACAAGATTAAGACATTATGAATTTATTGTATTACCGTTTGGATTGACGAATGCCCCGGGTGTATTCATGATTTTAATGAATGGGGTATTCCATGAGTATTTGGATAATTTCATACATGTATTTATTGATGACATATTGATTTACTCTTGGACAAGAGAGGAGCACGACGAACACCTGAGATTAGTGCTGCAATGTTTAAGAGAAAACAAGTTGTACATGAAGCTGTCAAAATGTTAGTTTTATCAGACAAAGATTCATTATTTAGGACACATTATCTCTAGAGAAGGTATCATTGTGTATCCAACAAAATTTGAGGCTATTATGGAATAGGAAGCATGGATGAACGTGCAATAAGTACGTAGTTTTATGGGATTAGCAGGTTACTATCGACGTTTTGTAGAAGGATTTTTAAAGACAACAAATCCAATTACATAATTATAAAAGAATAATAAGAAATTCGTATGGATGAAGAAATGTGTGGAAGAATTTAAAAAACTTAAGGAGTTATTAACGACAACACCGATACTGAAAGTTCCAAATATGGACCAAGAATTCTTTGTATGCACTGACGCATCCAAGGAAGGACTAGGTGGAGTACTAACGCAGGAAGGTCGAGTTATCGCATATATTTCAAGGAAACTAAGAAGGCATGAAGAGAATTACACAACACGTGATTTGGAATTATTGGTGATTTTTTATGCCTTATGAGTTTGGATACATTACCTTATTGGATGAAAATTTGAGTTAAAAACTGATCATTCTGGTTTGCAACACATTTTTACTCAAAGTGACTTGAACACGCGACAAAAGTGTTGGTTAGAAATTTTAAGTGAATATGATTTTGAGATAACGTACATTAAGGGAACAATTAACAGAGTAGCAGATGCGTTGATTCAGAGACCTCACATTTTCTCAGTAGTACCACTACAGACGAATCTTCGAGAAAAGATTTTAGCGTTACAAATTGATGATGAATAGTACAAAGAAGTAAAAGACAATATCAGACAAGATACGATGATGACACCTAGATACGAGGGCTATTCTTTGGACAATGAAAAACTTTTAAGATATAATAGCATAATTTACGTACCACCAAATGATGACTTGAGAGAGTTAATTTTGAATGAAGATCATCGAGCTATCATCCTGGAGTCACAAAGATGAAGACATATATTAAACCACTGTTCTTTTGGAAATGAATGAAAATTGATATAGTTAACTATGTGGCGAGATGTCTTGAATGTCATCAAGTGAAGAATGAACATAGACATCCAGCGAGATTATTACAACCACATGCTATTCCTGAATCGAAATGGGAGGTTATATCAATGGATTTTGTTGTTGGATTTCCATTGATGACAAGGGGACACGATTCTATTTTTGTAGTGGTCGACACTTTGACTAAGAGTGTGCATTTTATCCTAGTTCGAACGACGTATCAAGCACCATACATAGCTAGAATTTTTGTTAATGAAATTTTAAGATTACATGGTGTACCAAGGAAGATAATATTTGATAGAGGATCAATATTTAGTGGACATTTTTGGACTAGTTTACAAGAGGCTTTGGGAACACAATTGAATTTTAGTACAACATATCACCCCGAAACAGATGGACAAATGGAAAGGACGAATCAAATTTTAGAGGATATGCTCTGAATGTATGTGATGGATCAACATAAATGTTGGGAAGAATTTTTACAATAAGTAGAGTTTGCGTACAACAACAATTATTAGAGTATAATAAAGATGGCACTTTTTGAGTTTCTATACGGAGGACCATGTAGGACACCTTTGAGTTGGGATCAAATAGAGGATAGGGTTCTGGTGGGACCAGAAGTGATCCAAGAAATGGAAGATTAGATGCAATCCATAAGGAAAAGGATTAAAGAAGCGCAAAACCAACAAAAGAGTTATGCAGATGCACATTGTATAGACCATAATTATGAGGTAGGTGATAAAGTATTTTTGCGAGTGAAACCACATAAGAATTTGATTAAGTTTGGAAAGGGTGCTAAAATCTCTCCAAGTTTTGTGGGACCTTTTGAATTTGTAGAAAATAAAGGACCCGTGGCTTAACGACTAGCCTTACCCGATTCTTTGAGGCATATGCACGATGTGTTTCATGTTTCATTTTTACGTCATTATATTTCAGATCCATCACATGTTATTGACATGATTTCATTGTAGGTATCGGACGAGGGTGCTCTCATAGCGGAGTCGATCCGCATATTGGACCATCGCACTTGATAGCTACGACGTCAAATAGTTGATCAGTTCAAGGTCCAATGGGACAACTATAGACCACACTCTACTACATGGGAGGACACATATGAGAAGTGTTAGTAGTTTCCTTATTTGTTTTGATAGATTTGATATATAGATAAATATCAGACACATTATTACTTCCATTGTTAGATTATACAAACTTTGGGACGAGATTTAAAACAAAATGGGGTGTATGTAACATCCAGTTCGACTGATCACATTTTATACACTGAACTATTCCTTGAGGACACTTGCGAGCAAGTGATCTGGTTAAAACATGGTACATTATGATTATGTGTTGGTTTACGAGTTATGTTGTGTTGAGTATTGAGATTATATGTTATTTTATTTGATGTATAGTATTGACATGTATTATGATGAGGTTTCATGAGTGTGCAGGAAATGTGACATGATGAGGATGTTGATGGAATTGACATACTTCCTTGGACTCCGGATTAAGTCAGGGAGTGGACTTTTATTTTGGTTTGAGTACTTGATTTATTGCATATATTATTCATGATTTTTTTAGTATGGATTTCATGTACATGAATTATTGACATTATCTTTGTCAGTGGATGCAGGCATGGTGACGCTTGCTAATCCGAGTCACATATGGAGTAAAGGGGTCATACATAGATACCAGATGGATGAGGGAGAGGTGTGGAAACGTCCTTGTCACAGCCTACTAGCACTCCTGTCATGACCTGAACTAAAGGTTAACGATTACCTTGTTCCAATAGGTCCATGATGTCGTGAGGGCAGACTGAGACAGTTGCTCACGAGGATTACTGAGGGTTGTGCAATAAGGCATATACCTTATTCCTCAACAAGCCCTTAGTCTCACACAACGTCGACCACTGGAGTGTTGACTCCAAGTGTCCGACAAAATTACAAACTAGTCAATGGCAAGTGGTACCATTGGAGCACGAAAGTGCATCTTGAAGGGAATGTCGCATAAACAAAATTGCGAGTCAATAAAAATATAGAATGCTTGGAAAATAAAACAAATGCTTAGACTTCATTAGAAAAGAGCATACAATTTATTATTAAATTATAAGCTATAAAACTAACAAAGAGTCTAAGTATAGATGTTTGACTAAATAAAACATTAAAGGGGTTAAGGGAATATGGCTAAATAAACCTAGTAAAGGAAGACTAGAAATAAAATTTAGATATGTGCACATGTGTGCATGATATTAATAAAAAAGGATTTTTAATTAAAAATAAATTATTTCATGAGAGAATGGGTTATTGACATAAGAGTTAGTATCCCAAGTCAATAAACCACTAAATCATAACCAAGAGAAGAGTCCTAATCAAACTCAAACTGAAACTTAGTTAGGGGACAATAAAAGAGGGATTGGGGAACTAAGAGAAAACTAGGAGGAAATATAGGAACTGATTGTGGGGGGGAGGGAAATTGCTTAATTAAATAAATTAAAAATGGATTTAACATGTGCAACTTGGGGAGAGCGTGACATGTGTTGTGGGTGAATAATCCTTAATTTAATTATTGAAAATTAACTAATTGTGCATGAGATGACATGTGTCAAGGTAAATTTTCCTATAAAAGAAATGCCAAGGAAGAGAGAAGCGACCCTAATGTTGGATGAATGAAATGCTAGTGAAATTTTGATTAACTGAGTTTACTTGTGTGTGTTGGATTCAAGTTTGTGTAAGAGGTGGAAGCCTCTCATTGAGAGGGAAAGCTTGTGCTATTGAGATTTGGTTTTCTGTGTGTGGCCCCTTTGCGACTTAGGGGGCTAAGGAGGTGTTGACGCTTGAATACGTTAGGACCGAAATGACAACCTCACGAGGATGCAAATCCTCCTGCATTTTTATAAAGGTGGTACTCCTCTATGGTTTATGATCTTCTTTGATACTCTAAATTTAAAGATGATCTAGGACCTTTATAAAGTCCACTCTTATACTCAAAGAAAGATAAAAATTGCAGAAAAATAAAGTATTTTATTTTAGGACAATTCCCGAGAGATGACCAGGAACCTCATACATCACACATTTGAAAATATAAATAAAATTTCCTCCCATCCATCATAGCGAAAGTATAGATTTATGATCACACATAAAATAAAAACAGATGATCCAGACACATAAGAGAACTTTAATAGAGTGAACACATGTAAATCTGAAAGGAAGAAAATGATAGACCAATTTCAAAATATTTTATACTCAAAACTCAAAGTTATAAAACACCGTCAATGATCCCGAATTAGTTCTCTTGGGATTTTTGAAAAATATTAAGGTCTATTACAATGCTTTGAAATAAAATGTGTTTGTCCAAAGGACCGGGATTAGGGCTCCCACATACCATAAAAATAAATATAAACAAGGAATAAACTATGGAGAGAAGAAGGTGGGCGAATGTAGAGCAACAAGACCTAGAGGGAAGACAAAAGGGAAATTATCAGATTTCGGTTAGACATTTCTAATCAAAGAAGCAAAATAACTAGATGAAAACTGATAAGGAAAGAAAAATGTGATCAACATGCACTTACTATGATGGTATCTCTCCCTTTCTCACTTTCTTGTTGTTGTCCTTTTATTCTCCTCGTTGATAGTTATAGGAACTCTCTCAAATGTCGTTTCTTGGCCCTCTTTAGTTAACTTATCAATTTCCCTCTTAAACCAATCTTGAATGTAATTCTTCATTGGCACAACATTGATCTCATTCCTAATTTTTATATTAAACAATTCACCTTCTAAATCTCTTAGGTAATGAGAAATATCGTGGGTTGATTCCTCAATATATTGATTTTTCAAAGAATAATGGATAAGCCAATTATCTGTCTCTTCTTCACCTTTGAAAGTAAGAGTAGGCTCTAACAGCTTTAACATCTTGCAGAAGACTTGAGGTGAAAGAGAAATTGGAGAATGTCCCTAGAGTTGTATGATTCTTTGATTCAGTACGTATTTTTCCACACACCATGCAATGATTTCCTTACAATCGAAAACCTCTGGAACACAACAAGCACGAGCAATTCCAGATGTCCAAATTATGTTCTTGTCTTTCTGTGTAGTAGGAGGGGAGGAATAATACAAGTATGCTCTCTACCACTGGAAGTTTTGATCCTCATGGCCAAAAATATTCAGAGTGTCACCACTGAACTGTTGTCGAGCTAATGCTACCATTAAGTTAATGGAACTATTTCTTCAATTGAGTAATGGTATCAAATAATCCCTTCGGGAAAGATAATGATATTTTAATCCCTTGGCAAATAAATATTAAATGAGAATTTAATGAAAATTTCCTCGAGCCTTTCTCCATTAATGACAATCTTTTCGGGGCCTGCACAACAATTGTTAGCATTTAAACAATACTTAATGCGTAATGGGAAAAACAAAGTAATGGCGGGGTCGGGTGTGAGAGAACTTGATTATATAATTTTCGTGAACCTGCGGTTGTAGAAATAATCAAAATAAACTAAGTATGGAGGAGCAGTTGGTCGGACTCGCGTGCATAAAGAATGGAATACTTTGGAATCCGACACCTATGATGAAGCTAAATGTTAAGTGATGGTCAAAATGTAGATCACGGAAGTTGAAGTGCAAAGTGAGGGTCACGACAAAAAAAGGAGATAAAATGTTTGAGCCCACATACCTGTGAATTTGAAGAAAAAGTCTAAGTGTTGAAACAGACTTGTGCATGAGTAAGTGGATGGAAAAGAAAATGTGACAACCTGCGAACTGAAATATGGCTAAGTATAGTAACCAAGAAAGGGAAAAAAAAGAAGGGATAAAAGGAAATGGGAAAAAGGGAAGGTATAGAAGGGTGAAAATAAAATGAGTAAAGAAGTGGGGAAAATAGAATGTGGGAGGGAAAAATGGAAGAACGAAAAGGTCTCAAGAAATGGCTCCAACTGTGGGATGATAACCCCCTATGGGTTGTCAAGAAACTAGAATCTTCATGACCAGATGTTTCTATCTTTTGGGCTATGGAGTCGAATAGTAAGGATGTACAAAATAAATTGAAAACTATGTACAAGGAGATGAGAAAATTTCAGGCGAAAAAACTTTTCAAATGTCGCCCATTAACAAACAACATTAACATTTTCCCCTTCATGTTTTTGAGCATATAAGCATTAAAACCCATAATATTTTCAATGATATATGGTCCAATCCAAAGTGCTTCAAATTTTGTGTGCATCGATGGTTTCTCCTTAGCTTTGTTCTAGAGCAACACAAGTTCACCCCTTTGAAAATTCTTTATGGTTGCACTTTGATCAAAATGTTTTTTGATACTTTGTTGTCTCTGAGAAGTTCTATACAAAGATTCACTTCATTCTTCCTCCAATTTTAATAATTGATTCATTCTATTTTTCATAGGCGTACTATCTTTTGCATCCTCTGTATTAACTACATAAGTCAAGGAATTTAATTCGAGACTAATTGGAATTTTTGCTTCTTTCTCATAAACCAACATATACAGAGACATACCAATACTATCTTTCAAAGTCATTCTGCTCGCCCATAAAGCATCTGCCAATTTCAAATGCCAATTCTTTTGGTTCTTATCAATAGTTTTCTTTAATATCTAAATGAGTGTCTTAATGGTGGATTCTGCAAGACCATTCCCTTGTGGATAATAATTTGATGACTTCCCCATGACAATGCCATATTCTCCACAAAATTCTGTAAATTTTGACCCAATGAAAATTGAACCATTGTCAGTAATGAATTTTTCTAGGACACCAAATCTTGACAATATATTATCTTCAAAAAACTTAATCAACTCTTCATAGTCAATCCTTTTTAATACTACTACTTCCGACCACTTCGTAAAATAATATGTACCAGTGAGGATATATATATGTGTCCTTTACTTGATTTTGGATTTATTGGTCCAATGACATTCAGTCCCCATTGGGAAAATGGTTGTTCTATTGATATAGGTTGTAATGGCATTGCAGATTTTTTCATTTTCCCTAAAAATTGTTGACAAGATACACATTTTCTTATGTTAGCATATGAGTCTTTAAAAACCGATGGCCAATAAAACCCAACTCTTATTATTTTATGGGTTGTAGCAGTGGGAACAAAATGTCTGCCACATATACCTTCATGGAATTCTTTCATCAATTCTTGAGCTCTCTTTTCATCAACGCACCTTAAAAATATGCCATCATAGTTCCTTCTGAATAACACATCAACAATCAAGACACACTAATTTGACTTCATTTTCAATGTTCTTTTCTCCTTTAATTTCATGGTGACTAGAAATTGTCCGGACCTTAATTAAAATATAATATCTCTATACCATTATGAAACAACAATAGGTTCTCCAACTGAAATCAAACTTACTCCATCCAAAGAATCACCACTAGCAGTGGGCTTACACAGACCCTGTCTTTTGACTGCTTTTAAAGGCTTGATTTCAATGTCATACTCTTGAATCTTTGCCAACCAATTTTCCTATTTTCCTTCTCTCAATTGTTGATTTAAAAGCATCTTCACAGGAGAGGATGGAACATATGCAATGACATGAGAATTTGATATGTAAGTCTGAAAGAGCGCCACTGCTTTTACAAGAGACAGATCTTGTTTCTCCAATTCTGAATATATTAATTCATGATCATGAAGGGTCTTGCTCATGAAACTAATTGGCAATTATTCACCCTTGGCATTTCCTTGAGTAAGAAATATTCCATGATAGTTTCTATTGCAAACAAATAAATGGTGAAGTCTCTTTGGAAATATGGACTGATGAGGATTGGAGATGTAGTGATTGCCTTTTTGGTATTACTAAAAGCTTCTTGTGTATCTGAGGTCCATTCAAACCTCTCATCCTTTTTAAACAATGCATTGATCGACTTCACAATACTTGCATAGTTAGGGACAAATCTTCGTACAAAGTTGATTTTACCAAAAAATGACTTGACTCCCTTCTTAGATGATGGAGGGTTGAGTTCATTTATATCTTTAACTCTCCCGGGCTCAATATATATTCCTTCTTTACATACAATATGGCCTAATAATTTTCCTTTAGTTACAACAAATAAACATTTTTTTGGATTTAAAGAGACACCATATAATTTGCATCTATCAAAAACTTTTCTCATGTGATGAATGTGACCACTCCTAGTTTTTGAGTGTACCATTAAATCATCTTAGTAATCCACCATGATTTTTCCTATAAAAACCTCAAAATCACGATCCATATCCCTCTGAAATGTAGCTCCAACATTATTTAAACCAAAGGGCTTCTGAGCATATGCATATGTCTCCCAAGGTGTTATGAAAGTTGTCTTTTCTCTGTCTTCCTCAACAACCAAGACTTGATAATACCTCAAAAAACCATCTAACATGGACATGCAAGATGATTTTGTGACTTGTTGGAGGAGAAATTCCATGTTAGGCAAAGGATAATTATCCTTCACTCTTGATTTATTAAGGTCTCTGAAATCTAGACACATCCAAATCTCCCCAGTCTTTTTTCTCACAACCATCGGATTTGAAAGCCAGTTAGAATGTTTGATGGGGTATATTATTCCAGATTTATTTAATTTTTCCAATTCAACCTTTACAAGTGGCTTTAATTTGGGGTTCATCATCCTTATCTTATGCTTGACAGGATTTGCTCCTTCTCTCAAAGGAATAATGTGTTGAAATATTGCTTTATCATATGCTTTCAAATAATCATAACTCCATGTGAACACATCAAGATATTCTTTAAAAAGTGTGGCATATTGATCAACTTCATCAACTGTGAAATCAATTCCCAAGTTGACATATTTTGGGGAATTATCAGTTCCAATATTAATCTTTCGTGTTTCTTGGACTTTTCATAGCGATACTTCTTCCAGAATATTTTTAGCATGATCATCTCTTGTAAAAAGGGACTCAGATTGAATACAATTCTTCAGAACAACAACGATGTCATTATCCTCATCTTCATCATCATTTACCAATAAATTTTCTAGTTCTTCATCATTCTCAAACACTTGTAAATACTCAATCTCGGAGTATTTACAAGATGTTTTTGAATATTTTCAAGTAAAGATAATATTCTCTTTACTTGAAAAGATGTTTTCCTTTGAACATCATCTGGGTTCGACAATGAAGCCTCCAAAGCTAACGAATATGCCTTCTGATTTTTATCCCTTGGGATGAAAGAGATGTTGAAAGAGCTAAAATATTCCATCAATTCATTAACTCTTTTGAAATATAATTTGAGTCTTTCTTTCTTAATCTTATATCTCTGGGTAACTTGATTTATTACCAAATTGAAGTCACCAATTACAATCAAATGTTTTATCTTCATTTCTTGTGCGAGGATCATTCCTTGAATCAAAGCCTCATATTCTGCCTCATTATTGGTGCATGCAAATTCAAGTCTGCCAACATGTGGGTGCACAATATTTTCTATGTTTATAAGGACAATTCCAGCTCCACTCCCTGAACCTGAGCAGGCTCCATCAAATGACATCCTCGAGTATCCCTTAAAATAACTATCTTGATTCTCCATGTCCTCAATTTTCTCCATGTCTAGGGTAGCATAATTTCCAATCCCAACATCTATATAATCTTCCACTAGCTCATTATCCTTCTTTTTTAAAGAAAACAACCTCCTTGGTGTTGAGGAAAAGATATGAAATGATCTTACTCAAGCATGTTCAGATTTTGCTTGGCTAAAGAAAAATAAACGGGAATATCACCCGATGTTTATAGACAAGAAAAATAACATCCTAACTCACAAGTATTAATTTTTTTTTTGACAAAAACGGTTATGTTGCATTAAGCGGCATTCTGGCAAGCCAGAATCAGAGAGTTACAAATCTGAAGAGGGTTGGTGACCTCTAACAGTGTTGCCAACCTTCTTGTGAATGTCTTGGGAGACCAATCCCATCTGCTCCTTGAGCTAATTCGAGAAAATGACAAAGAATGCATACATGAGTAAATTCTCACAAACTGTGAGCATAGTAGAAGATAGAAGCAAAGCATTAAATCGAGGGGGCTGAAATTTTCCCCTTAATGTAGGGATCTAGCTTTTTTTGAGAACCTAAAGAAATGTTGGAGGCCGCCTCCTTTTCTCTGCGCGCTTTGTTGGTCCTTCGCCCTCGGGTAAGGGGTGGAGATGGAACTGAATTGTCTTCAGGTTCAGAAGTTCCCCTAGAGCCACTAGAGGGGACTGTAACAACCAGACCTGCATGGGCAGAGGGTTCCGGATCTGAAGCCCGAATTTCTCTCACTGCTACTGAATTTGTGGGGGTGAAATCCGGATGGCTTTCGTCTGCCGGAGGATCTTCCTTAACTGTTGTTGCTTCTGGATCTAGGGCTTCATCTTCCTTCAGCGCATCAAAGCTATTTTTATTTTCTAGAGTTGCCTCTGCTGAATGAGTGGCCTTCGGGGCCTGGGCTAGTGGATCCTTTCGTCTTGACTGCCTTCGTCGGTTAGATACGGGATGAAAATCATCTTCTTTGACTGGTCCCGGCTCCTCAAAGGCTTTGGCGCAGCTTTTTGCGAAGTGACTGTAAGCATGGCACCGGAGGCACTTAAAAGGAATCTGCTCATAGTCCATCTCTTGGATATGGCACCATTCCCCCAGGGAGAGCTTAATGGCTTTCGAAAGTCCTTTTCCAAGGTTAACCTCAACACAGATGAGAGCGCAAGTAAACTGGTCCCCTTTCGGCTCCGCACTGTCCAGGAAACACCCAAGCTTATTTACAATGTCCTCCAGAGATCCTTTCCCCCAGAGATGCAAGGGAAGGTGAGGCAACCTAACCCAAATAGGGGTTGCGGTGATCTCGGCTCCAGGATTGAAGTCAAGAGTCCAGGGGGCTAAGAACAGTCCTCTCGACCCCATGAAATAGGGTCCAGATCTGAAAACTAGATCACGATCCTCTTTCCTCGAGAAACTGAAGACAAAAAAACCCCTGCCTACTGTGCACAGGGAAACATTTCCCTGTATCAGCGACTTCCAACGGTCATCCATCCATGCCTCCACCGTTTTGGGGCTAGGCCATAACCCCGTAAACTTTCCGATGAGGGCCTTTTCTGCTAGATGGAAGGCAAGATTGCAAGGCTCCTCTAGAGATAGCTCCAGAGAAGGGATCTCCTCCATCTTCTTAACAAACTTAGATGAGAGAGAAGGCTTGGATTTGGGTCCTGCCGAGCAGACTAACTCTTTGAATGCTTCCAAAGGATCTTTTTCCCTCTCGGCAATCGGATCTGGGGCCATCGTAGCAGGG
Source organism: Picea abies (assembly GCA_900067695.1). Lineage (NCBI taxonomy): Eukaryota > Viridiplantae > Streptophyta > Pinopsida > Pinales > Pinaceae > Picea > Picea abies. The sequence goes on along the minus strand of CBVK0100043636.1, from coordinate 5,612 downwards.
CGTCGACCACCAACAGAACAAGAAGATAGAGCAAGCCGTAGAGGCAAGCCAAGACCACTGCTCCAAAACGCATGCAAAAACGTAGGCAAAACGCTCTGAAAAACGCCGATCTACGGCCCTGTATGCGGGGAACCCTGATCGACTGCTACAGACGAAGATCCGTGCCCCTGCAATAAAAAACAAGAGCAGAGGTGGCTAGGGTTTAGGCCCTAGCCTCATTGACAATCCGTCTCGCTTCTTCTCGCTCATGACTCTTCTATTAACTCACAAGTATTAATTACAAGTGCTTAGGCTAGTCTTTTATCAACAAAAAGCTTGCTGGAAATTCACTTTTTATGTAATTTTCTGAACATGTCAGTTGGTGAAATAAATGTAAAGATAGAAGAAAAGTCACCAAGATGATAATCAAGACAGATGAGACATAAAGAAATCCTTTATTTTATTCAAATTCACAAAAGAGTCATTTTATTTACAAAATCTCATGCAGAAATTTTGGAGCAAAGTCAAACTTAGACATCCTCGATGAAACATACAAAAGGACCTCTGACAAAAAACCAAAACTGAGCTCTAAAAGTTGGATCAACTTGCCACAGATTTTCGCCCACTCGACTCTACACGATAGCCCTTTTCAGTCATGAAAATTAATTCACAAACAAACAAGTCTACATAGACTATCAAAGATAGATCAACACCTTTGAAAAACAAGCATCCGAATGATGTGATTCAACCTTGAATATTGTTGTCTACAATAAGACCCTGCTATCATAAAAGAGAATTAGGGTTGTGATGAATAATGAATGAATGAAAACTAAATTATCTCAACTTAAACTCAAAGAGAAAACCTTAGCATGCTTATTATTCTATCCTCCTCTTGTTCCTCCCTTTCCTTTTTCTTTTAAACAATTAGAATTGGTTAAAGTAGTTGAACCAACTCATTAGTTAAGTTAATTAAAAGACTCAACTAAATTTAGTTAGGGGGAAGAGTAATAATTATAATAAGGGTCATAAATAAATAATGACTAGTAGCTGGGACCCCTTGTGAATCCCTTTAGTTCATAACAATCATAACATAACCATTAGTTAAGCAAAACACACCTCCTTGTGTCTCCCATCAACATATTCACTTTTGGCAATTTTAGCTCATGAAATTTGAAATTATTTTGAAAAATATTACTCATATATCCAAAATAAAACATGATGTCCAAAGATCCCTGAAGTCAACTCTCATAAAACAATAGATAAAATAAAAAATCAAAAGCCATATTTCCTAGTCTGCGACGCAACCCTTCCTTGATTGCTGCTGTCACCTCTTGATTTTCCTAAATTTTCCTTTGGCTGTGCAGAGCCTTTATGATCTAGATTATTTTTGGCACGAAATGAGAGCGGAGATATAATAAAGAAATGCATAGAGATATAGCGGATATCCAATAATATAACATAAATATATCATATATGCAACCACAAACACATAGATACAGTAATACACAATTTCTATTAATGAAATAAATGTACAGAGACTGTAAAAATACAAAGTGAAAGACTCGCTAGAATGGTGGCATCTTATCTCTGAGAAGAGATGTGACAGCTACTCGCATTCGCAAGAAGATGATTAAAATGAGGCTCTGAAGGCATTTTTACAATAAACAGGAATTCCAAAAACCCTAGACATCCAAAAACCTAACCCTAGGAGATGAAGCACCAAAAGTCATGTGGGCCCCGTTTGGGTAAGTTAGTACATCAACTTCCCGGGGTCGTAACTTTTGCATACAATCTCCGTTTTAGGCACATGATAGCCCATTGGAAAGGTATCATCGAGGGGATTCATTTTGGGGGACCAATCATGCCACTAGATATCATTGAGAATCTTGATCCTAAAAAACCTTCATTTAGGCCCTCAAAATGGCCCCGGAAGTTAAAAACTGCTAAAAATAGTAAATTGCCAAAATTGCCAGAAAACCGTTTTGAGCCAATTGGAAAGGTGGGTGGCCACCAATATCAACATGGATCACTTTAGGCCTAATCTAGCTGATCATGTGGGAACAATCGTCCCTCAAATGCATCCGGGAAGACACGGATTTGTCAGAGCCATTGGAGGGTGAGGAAGGGGTAGCAGTGGCTTTTCCTTTATCAAGGGCATGGTGGGCCTCGATTTTTAATCTCTTGCTAGCATGGGAGGATTGCAATGGAAAGTGGTCAGGGGCATCTTGGACAATGAGGTTATTAGGCGAAGGAGCAGGTAAGGACAAGTTGGGCTAGCCACGACGTTGGGAGATTGTCAGGTGGACAACCTCTTGTCATCCTTCATTTTCAGGGACCTCGGGTTGCAATGAGACATGAGGAGGTACGAGGATACTGGGGGCTTGCGAGGATTGTAAAGGAAGCCTTTTAGGCCTAGTTTGGACTATTCCCTGCCCAATCCAATTGAAAAATCCGGCATGAAACAATTGGTCGAGCTCTTGTGAATCAACATCAAAATGTATGGAGAACCTGGGCCTTCTTGGGCCTCAGTTCCAATTACCTCTACCTCTGTTTCCTTGACCATGACTGAAAAAACTCATCCTGCATGCGTGATCGATCAACAAATAATATTTTAAATAACCATACATGACAACTCTTAAAAATATGAAATAGATTTGGCTTAGCAATGTATCAGACTCATGCAATCCAATCCATACAAATTGTTTTATTGTTAATAAATGAGCATGGAGTGAAAATGGTTTCTGGATATTCAAGGGGTTTGTATTGAGTGAAACATGATGCAATGAGAAGGAAAAGAACATGGCTACTGCTCAATGAAAACAACAATCAACTGCAAAGCAAACCAATAAAACATCACTGTAATCCACACAAGACACTACCACTTACAATTGTTTTCACACTGAATTTCTCTTGACTGTAATCAATCTCAGAACAGGGAGTGAAAAATGAATATGGGAAGGTGATGGGATTTGTAATTAGCGAAAAATGAAATAATGGAAGGGAAGAAGAACGATTACTCTTCATTAAATTAATTAAGTGATCCATAAAACATTCTGCGAAAAATAGATGCGCCAACCAACAATCATTGTGACCAAATAATAATTACTGTGTATTTAACTAGTTCACTGTTCATAATCAAATATCCAATACAGTGCCATCACAAGACAATATGCATTGTGTAAAGGGATTATGTTCCTTTCATTTATATACTTGCATCTTATAACCGTAACCATTCCACTATGTTAACCATCACAATCGACCACTACCCATGCGTTTCTTCAATCCACAACTACACTCAAAAGTCATGTTTTCAAATTAACAATGAAGTTACTATCACTGCAATTGGACCTATCATTTAAATGCAATGATATTCATTAAACATGTATAGGAAATAACCAAATAATCTAGATTAAATTGGAAAATCCGAATTGACATTTAAACAAACAACCAACAACCATCATTCCAACACAACCTACACACAAAGTAATTCAATCATGCAAGTGTAAATCTGTCACTGTGCAAACCCAATTCAATGTGACTTTAAAACGTTGGGTCATCCATCCAACACGACAGGATATCAACAACATGCATGTCGCAACAAATGATCGAGTTGCAACAAAACGTGCTCAAAACTCCGTGGGTATCCCTAAGTGTGAGAACCCAAGATATCCATATCATAAACAGTGCACAATCACCAAAACACTACGATGCAATATCTCCATTTAACAAAATCAAACACACAGTCATAGTAATAACTCAATCCATCGTGCTAAGTCATCAATAACATCGTATTACTTCGATTTAGTCCAACTGTAATCAACTATGTCGTGCAAACTCAGGCTTATACAATTGAACAATCATAAGGATACAATGGATATGTTTTCTACAGTCATCTGGTTCAATAATCATTCGGCCTCAAAGAAAACCACAATTACCATGACCATTATTTCATTTTGCAAAAACACCATACACACAACGGGACATGCGTGAGCAACATCAATCATTTGTAACCAATGCCAACTAAACATCCAAACAATCCTTAGTGCAAAAATACTAGTGACTGTGTATCAACCAACCAATCCATTACTTTCGTAAAATCAATCGACCTAACAAGTTGTGACAACCACGCATACCCATGCATCAATTCGAATCAGGACAGCGGCCCTCTCCATTAAACAATACTGAGCTATTAATCATAAGGAGAGCGACTTTGTAATTTGAGTTGTCCCAATAACAATGCATGGTTTGTCATTATTATCACAAACGCAGTAAATAAATGCCAAACCAACACGACTGTCATATGACAAATTGGGTGAGTTTTCATTCAAAGTAATCGACAGTACATTCAATCCACAATAACCCATAGCAAACTTGACAGGCCCGACAGTTTTCTCTAAAAAAATTCAGACTGGAAGGTTAAGGGTTTTCCCTGTAGCCAACACAGGGGGAACATAGCCAACTCCTTGTAATGGTGAAAACTTCGAGGCCAATGGTATACACACAGAGAGAGCCATTATTCGTTCGTGGACAGGTAACAAATCCATGACAGGGGCCATAACAGAAGGTGATGCTCTAATTCTAGCCTGGTAATGTTATTTAATGCACTGAGGGTATTACCCTCGTGCTCTTCGATCCAACAACCACAACACAGAGGTGAAGACCGGGCCGAGTAAGAAGAGGGAAACCCATTTCGTGACCCTTAGTGGTGAAATCAACCAATGCCCAAATGAACAAAACACAGTGACGCATAATGCCTTCAACCATTAGAACTATAAAAGATAAAGACTAGATTTAGTGACAATGAGTGAAGATAGCCATCCACTCAAGAGCAAACAAAATCCCTCCAACTAAACCAACAAAGATAACAGAGAGCTACCACCCAAGATGACCAATAACTTCTACGAATTCAATATTATTACAGGAAGAACCATCCACTCTCCATTCCAAGAACACAATTTCACACAGTTGCAACACTTAGGAAAACACAAACCAATACATCTGAGTCAGTGATCATTTCATAACCAGAGCAAAGTCATGAATGGACAAAAAAAGAACATACCTGTAATCGAATTCCTTAAAACGTGAGCTAGCCGAGCGGTTCCTCTCTGCTAAGAATTCGATTCCTCTCTGCTAAGAATTCGGAGCACAACCACAACAACAAGATCAAACAATAGCCCTACTAGGGTGGCGGCTAATGGGAGGAGTAAAGGTGACGTGCAGTAAATGCACGTCACCTCCACTCACATTTCATTAATTCATTAGTACATGCCAATAAGTTCTTCATTAACACCATCAATCAACCCATGTATCGAAACCATCACCCATTAAAACCAATAGTGTGGCCATATCACCTTTCTAACTTATGCTGTAGTAACATAAGGAATCGACATTTCATAAGCTCAAACCATAGCCAATAAAAAAATACCTCATCAACCATGTAAGCCCTATCACACATCACCACAACATAAAAAATGAACAGATCTGATCTTCAATAGTTCAAGGGGGTCTAATCCGGATTATTTTCGGCACGAAATGAGAGCGGAGATATAATAAAGAAATGCAAAGAGATATCGCGTATATCCAGTAATATAACAGAAATATATCAGAGATTCCACCATAAACACAGAGATACA
>CBVK0100043635.1:0-32864 GCA_900067695.1 Picea abies | reverse complement strand
GCTCTTCCGATCTCACAGTCCACAATATTATGATTCATCTCCATAAAACATTTCAAAAGAACCCAGATAGGAATTTAAAAGTTATGATGAAATAATGACTCTGTTGTGTACTAATTTGTTGAAAATTGTCCCAAAACACCAATTCACAATGCCTTTGACATCACACATTGTGAAATTTCCTTTAGGTTCTTGTTTGTCTCCAAAATGATTCCAAACTTTAAAACTTGCATAAGAAGTTGGGAAAAACCTTCCAGAGCCTACTACAAACCTCTTGAAACATAAATTAACCTTGGAGAAATCATATGAAGATGTTAAATTTAGCTCAAGACCCAAAATCATCACTTAAGTTGTAATTGTATGCACAACAATAGTTGGAGGATGAATAGGATGCAAGTAGGAGGTGAGAAAAGAATAACAAAAATACAATTTGGATGAGGCTTCAGACAGACAGAATTGAAGAAACTATGTGTAAAACAGAGGGTTTGCAACGCACAATAATATAGTGGATAAGGTTATTGTTGCAAGAGGAAACTGTAAATTGCTCTTTTGGTATAACAAAATTGAAAATGGCCAGGGTTCAGGACACCAATATTAACACCTATTTATTTCATGATGATGAAGACTATCATGACACCAAGACTATTACATGGACTAAGGTCAAAATTTTTTGTCTCTTGAACATTTTATATGCTAACATTGGCTCCACAGGGGATCTCATGCTCCATGTGATATTCCAAAAAAATTTCATTTCTAGTTCCTTATCCATTGGGCTACAGATTTTTATTGTTGATCTACTGCAAACCAAGAAACTAAAAGAAACAAAAATGCTCATATGATTAGCTTATTCCCCTACTTCTAACCTGATCTCTAAGATGCTTGATCAAGTGACATCAAAAATTCAATGCATCCATGCAAGGACCTTTTCTATTGATTGAATTCCTTACATAACCCTTCTTAATGGAAATTCAAATTTAAAATTAAATCCAATATGAAAACTCATCCACTTTGAAGAACCAATTCCACTGACTGATTCTAGGTAACTCATAAAGGTCTATATCTCTTTTTTTTCCAACAGAAATGAAAAATGATCTTGAAGAATATGTTTTAATACCACTTGTTGATTGATAAAAAGGAAAGGATAGCATGTGCCTATAGTTCCTTCCTGTTCACAAATATATAGTAACATACAAGCTTCTTTATTCACTGTATCCTTTTCTTCAAATGCTAATTTCTCTTGTTCCAAGTTTTCAAATGAAAGATCATTCTCAGAACAAATGGAAACATTTTGATTATTTACCTTATCATTCATTTCAACTTCAATAAAATTCTCCATATAGATAACCATAGGATCACTAAGAACATGGAAAGGTTTTTGTTGACTTATAATGTTATCCTTATGTTCCAAAAAACTTGTGTGATTTTGCATCTCAACTCTTTCTACTCTATAAGCAACTTCAAATTTTTATTTCAAAATATTAAATGAATAAAAGAATAAGGGAAATTATGTACCTCGAACTAAGTCACAACATCCTCATGCATGGTTTCCAAATTTTCGATGGCATTATGAAAATCTACCAAATGCTTCTCAACTATAATATGATCTTCTCCAACAAAAAGAGGCAAATATTCTAAAACTTGGGAAGGTAAGGATGAAGAGTAGATGGAAGCTATAAGGGTTTTAACATTTTTTCTCTTTTTCTAGACTGAACATTAGTTACAGGGTTGATCATGTTCAAGAAGTATTTGAATACAAACATTGTTCTCATATGTTTTAGATGAAGGACTAGGGTCAACATCAACTATGTAAGAAGAATAAAAATATTCTTCTTTCAAAGAGGGATATACAGTAGTAGGATTATGGTCATTAGAGTAAAAAAGTGAAAAGGATCATTCTCCTAATATATGAAGGAAAGAACTGATAAAAAATAATATGATCTCTTGAAGGAAACTAATATATTAATAATTGGACTTCCTGTGTCTTCCTTCCATTTTTTGTTTGCGATCGTTCCTCAGTGGAGTCTTGTAACTTGATTTGAATCACTATAATGTTATTCAATTGTGTGGAGTCACCATGGTGAAAAATTGCAGTCTCTTTTGTCACCAATCCTTTCTCACCATCAAGAATTGGTATTAATTTGTGTTGTATAGTCTAGGGAATATCTTCAACTTCATCCCTGACAATGATGCCAAAAATGTTAGCACTAGAAGTCACACTTAGACTATTGTAGGCATAAGCCTAGTACCCATCAAAATATAAATGGATTGAATTGGTTTGAGTAGGTGGATTACTAAGACTGGGAAAGGAAGAGGGAAACAAGATAATTGTAGATCAATATCTACCATTTGGAAAGGAGTCATAAACACCCTGTGTTATGAGGAAAATATCTCTATTTCTTGGGGTAAACTACAATAGACAGAATGACATGCATAAATCAACTCTAATCCCAAGTATGCTATATAGATGAAATTCTAATAGGACAAGGTCAAGAGCCTACCTTGTATGGACGTTCAATGAAGACCATCGTTGAGCACTCAACTCAAAGATTTATACCTACAACTTGTACTCAACAATCAAGATATGCAATAATATGGTGATAATATACAATGTCATCATATAAATTAGCATAATCCATTAATATACATGAAAAATATGCCCATGGAATAATAATTCAAATATTTGCAAGATATCAATTAGATGAGAAAAGAGTATTTCTATTAAAGTAATTGACAGAAGTATATAGGTGACAATCTTCTACATTGGCACTTCTCAGAACCGAGAAACTAACTCCCTCTAGCTAGGCCTCCACCACTTCAATCTTCTACCAAAGGAAAGCTCATATAAAGGATATAATGAGGTTCTCCATCACAAAGAAGGAAGAGCTTGTTGGTTGAACAATGAGTTCATACTTTCAAGGATAAAGGGATGTAGACTCAATAGGAAGTGAAATTTCTCCAAAGTATCTTTGCTCTCAAAAGTTGAATTCTCTCATCTTCCACAGCTTGGATATGGCTCAAATTATAGCCTTAAAATGGAACTGAAGGGCCAATTCAGAGCGTTTCCAGTATATCGAAGGTCAAGGATCATGGATCTCATGACGTGACATGGAAACCCAACATAATTTTTAATTTTTAGCACCAAACCTGATGTACATGGGTTGTAGTGGAGCAACCTATGTATATGCTTGTTGTCTAACTGGTAGGGCGCGTATATGTGGAAAAATGTGTTTTTTTGGCTCTGGAAGGTAAAAAAGGGGACTTCAAGTCTGCATATGGAAATGGAAAGGCCATCCAAGCAAGTTGCATGGGGTGGGGAAAAATTTTCTATAACACATGCCTCGTAATGTGTGAGGTCAGAGGAGTATCTGCGATGGCGAAAATAAATTATAATTACCAGAAGAAGAGTGATGGAGACTCAACTGGAAGTGTTAGTTACTAATGAGAATATTAAAATCCATAATGACTTTGTACACATGGATTCCAATCTGAATTGAACCGCAGATCCATGTTGAAATATACCAAATATTTTTTCATATCCATGAATAGGCAATACAAATTAGATACATGTCATGGGATGTCATAGTCATGAACAAGGCCTAGTGGAAACCATTCTCAAAAAAAATCTGAAGATATCAGTATACAATGGAGTACAATCTAATCTCCCATGATCACTAGAGTCATATAGGTATTGGTCCAATGAAAGACAACAACAGAATAGGAATGTTGCTACTGTAAGTCGGAGGTCTTCTACACTATCTACCGAAGGTGCAAGTCTACATCATGTGAATAGAGGATTTGGTGTCGAACACAATGAGACTTCATTTGATTACCAGTCATTAATGTATGTCGTTAACAAATGCGAGACAACCTATCGATAATGAAAGTAGGCATCAAGGAACCGAGTTCATTCTTACAAGTGTGAATAAGGGTGTTTAGGTTGAACACTTGAAGAATCCATCAATCAGGAGAGATTGGTGTATTCCCAATTTTCGATAGCGGGAGAACCTGCCACTAATGATTGCAAGCCACTAGGTACTCAAAGGACTCTAGGTCTCATTTCCATAATAGATGAGCTGAAGTCAATGGAAGGAGACCCGGTGAAAGGATAGATTTAGGGAATCTCTCATCAGTCGGAACGAGGTACAAAGAAATATATTTATTATTAGGAGGAGCTCGGACAAATAGGATGTTCATGAACCAACGACCTTGTGCATCCTTCGCATGCACCAAATGCAAGTCGTGCACGAAAAAGACCCTATGAATAGCATCCAATAAGGAATATTGTTGACAAAGGAGAGGAAACCACCAATAACACTAATGGAATCCAATACATTGCACGAATCCCTATGTGTGAATATATTTCTTGCTGTCGAACACAAGGGAAACGCCCTAGTCAACGACCAATGAGGAGATATCAAATGTTGGGTTCAAGGTTACCTACCTATAATGAAAGTAGGACCAAGGTGCATGGTAGGAATATAACTTCATGTGACTCTGAGACACACTAAGGGTATGGCCGATATGCAGATTCAAGAGTTCTGATAAATGGACGACACATGCTTATAGACTTCCTTTGAACAAGAGCATGAGACATATGGATAACTCAAGTAGCATGGACTTGATGACGAAACTTTGTGATGTAGTAGGCATCAGAAAAATCTCCATAGGGACTAGAAGAATAACCAGTTAAAGGAGTAAAGGAGTAAACTCTAGATAATGAGCTTAGCTTCCTAAGGTCATGCTAAACCCAAACTTCGGATGATAAGTGGACTCAAAAAAAAAATCTTTGTTCAAAGGTGACACGATTGCTGCCAATATGAGATAATATTCTTTTCCCGACCATATTTTTTTATTTTTTCATATGAAAATAAATATTATGATACAAGAGATGAAATGAGTGTCACGAGTAAGAAGCAAGCTCCAAATAGTGAAACATACCTATGCTCAATGCAAGGAAGTGCATGCAGGGAATGGACACTCAGGGGAATGTTTCCTCTTAGGGTACAAGGTGTCAAGTTGCAAAGGATATAAACAAGGCTTTGTTTGTCTAGTGATGAAAATTGTTGAGGTAAGAGGCTTATAAAAAGAAAGAGGGAACCAACAATAGGCTCAATACTTCAAGAAATATGATGGAATGCAATTACAACTTAACTCCAAAGAATATCATTTTTCATAGATTTAGTCCCCTAGGCCCGAGAAAGTATAAAATAATACCCATGAGAACTCTTTTAGTCAATGTTGAATAGAGTGTTCATTTTTCTTAATTTGTCTACTTGGTCTGAAAAAGGGTTAAACTTACACCAAATAGACGTCCTTTCAAATCCATTTAACGAGTGTGAAAGAGATAATTTCATTCGACAATATTTTCACTTTTTAGAGAGTCAAAAAAGAGCTTAAACAAGACTTGGTGCGAGTCCCATATGTGAAGGTCAAAATTCTTGTGAGTAAGAATATGAGGTTTGAATGCAAAGTTATATCATAACTATAAGGAACTCCCGTACCTATGGAATAAATTTTTCATGGGCACCAAATGATAAAAATGTTATAACTAGGGTACCCATTGTTACACAATATTTTCGTCGCCCTTATGACCATTAATGATGTAAACCTATATGTTTCCTTCAGAGGGGTCAATGTCTTGAATTCTTGAAGAAAGAAGGGAGAAGAACTTTTACTAAGAGAAGAAGTTGTATTTTCCTTTGTAAAAACCCTATTAAATAGGATTTATGCAGGCTAATCTATACACAAGGTGAGGAAATGCCTGATTTTCGTGGGTTGCACCATAGCTAGGATGTGTATTTTCCGCAGGTTGCACTATAGCTAGGGTGCCGAAATTCTTGTACATGGGAAAAATGAGCATCTTCTTGATGCTTCTAGAAGGAGAAGATTCTATGGGGAGGTGGCCTCTGAATGGTTTGGATCTTACTCGCTTTCATGATTTAGTGGTATCATCCTAACCTCCTCAGCTTATCCTCTTCAGCTTATAAAAGGAGAGGAGCTCTCATGGAGAAATTTATTTGTTTTGGCTTGAGATTGTTAACTTGGTTAGAGTGGATTTGAGCTTTTCTTTTTCATTATATATTGTGAGTAGCTATCAGATCTATTGTCTCAAAATCCTTGGAGCAAGAAGTGTGTGGGAAGAAAGGAACTGTTGGAAGGAACTTGACAACATCAAGGCATCCAGTTGTATATTTCTTCCACATTCTTTAATACATATATGCTTTTCTTTCCTATATGAATATTATTTGTTCATATTGTATGATTCCTTGATCACATACATAGTTTCATATCAAAGAATTTGTTATTCTTGTCTTCATTGGTTTATGTTTCTTTGCAGATATTTCTCCATAAGCCTCATGATGGAGCTTGGATCACATTGGAGAAGTCAGATATTCAATATTTAAAAGGTATGTTCTAGATCTATTTCTCTTTTGATAATTGAAATCTAAGGAAAGAGTAGTGCATTGTCTTGTTTTGTTCTAGTTTCGTAGTGAAGCTAGGGGGATTGATTTGTGTCTGCACTTAACAATTAGCCCGATAACAATTTGGATTCTCATTTCTTTGCATTGTTTAGAGTCGGTCAAAACATCATTTAGTCCATGTCATATTCCTCTTGAGTAGCAACAGCCTTAAAATAAAACGCTTATAAAAATTGATTAGACATTTTTATATTTTATGATAGCAAACCTACATTAGATTAGTTGTAGGTCTTTGGAATAGGTGTGAAAGATAACTTTCCAAAGCTGTAGACAAACATAGAATTTTGAGTTATGGAGCGATGAAATCCACTTGCTACATTTTGTCTTGGGAATCCATTCTCACACAAGGGTCAATCACGAGGTCGCATTGAGAGTGGCACAGTTACTCACCCTACTTTGTTGGTATTGGTGTAGAGATTGCATGTATTATGGGGGTTACTTGAGATGTATACCCACAATGATGAGTGGAATCCTTTCAAGTTGATTTTGGGCTTGATATCCTGCCCTTGTGCATGGATCGGACTGTTGACTATTTCCCCAAGAATCACTGTAGTAATTGGTAACCTTAGTGGCCTATCTCTTTAGGGTCTTTACACGAGGTGACTGTGGAGGGGAAAGTTTTCACAATACCTGGAATCAACGTTGGCCAAACTCACTCCAGCTCCTTGGAGGGTATACCCATGATTATGTGTGGAGCTTGCACCAAGGCGCAAGTCTGTTAAGAAGGTCGTCAACGTAGCTTTTCCACCCGCTATATCTCAGTCATTTCTTAATTTGATCTTGCGACGTTGGATTTCATCACCAACTAGTGAGTTCATTGCGAGAAGGCTTTGTTTGATTTCTTGCTTACTAGATTTTTAGTGTCTATTGTTTTATTTCCCTACCAGACTCTAGGTTGGATATTTATCTAATGGTGTAAGTTCCTGAAACAACAAATGAAGGAACCCTTTCTCCAGGGGAACCTTTTTTTTTTCCTTCTTATGGAAACATTGGCCCTACTCACATCGCTACTTTGAGCCTTCCAGGTCTCATAATTGGATTACCAGTATGGTTGTTTTCCACTCAGGTAATCCTGAATGCAACTAGTGCTTCAGTTGTAAGCACTTCCCCCCAAGAACATCAACCTCATGTTGATCCTTCACCTTATTCACCAGTAATATCTTCTTTGCCTTCTTCACTTGCAAGGTATTATTCCATTTCATCTTCTTTGCCGAGTGAAATCTCTAAAGCTAGTAACTCAGTGGATAAGAAGAAGAAATATAAACAAGGGTCCAAACTTCCAACCACTGCCAAACATGTTGGAAAACAACCAGTTACTGATAATCATGTTGGGAATGTTGATGATGCCAAGATCACCCAAACAACCCATAAGCCCAAGTACCCTTGCAGGATTTGTAAGGGTATCCATATTCTTAAGGATTTCCCTGGTATATCCAAAGTTATAGAAGCATGGTCTACACAACCTCACCAACCCATGTCATCAACCTATGAAAAACATGTTGATGACCTCCCGTCAACTAGTCAAGATATTGTTGGGAAGAAGAAAAGTAGAGTCAAGTTCATGTGTATGTTATGCAAAGGGAGTCATCTAACTCACCTTTTCCCTCGTATGGATGAAGCCTCAAAATTACTAGAATACATGATTGTTTCTCAACCTCAACTTCCAGTTGCTTAACACAAGATTACTCTTGACTCACTTGTAGTTGATGGAATGATCGACTCGGCCCCTTCATCAGTCAATCTGGTTGATCATGTACTCAATATGGTCATGTCCTTAGTCGAACCAGTTGACAAAGTGGTCGATCCAATCCCATCCTCGATCGATTCCATTCTCCCGTTAGAGAGTGCAACCCCAGTGGTCGATCTGATCCCATCCTCGGTCGATCCCACTCTCCCATTAGAGAGTGAAACCCAATTGGTCGATCCCTTTCCACCCGTCAACCCCATTCTCCCCTTCAATAATGAAACCCAAGTGGTCAATATGATCTCATCATCGGTTGATCCTACTCTCGCGCTAGAGAGTAAACCCGATACTGCCCATGTTTTTCTCATTGATACAAAATCTACCGTGTCGAGGGGAATTCCTCCTTCTCCCTTGGAACCTCCTCCAAGTAATGAGGCCATCATTTTTAATTGGGGTGTGCTAACTGGACCTCATCTTCCCTCTCACATTCCTTTCTAGATTATGATACAGGTTTGTGGTTGGGGCATTCCTCAGACGTTGATAGATTAAGGTGAGTTTGTTAGTATTTTGTCCTCTATTGTTTGGAAAGCTTTGGGTTGTCCTCAGCTTGTGCCAGTTATGCAGACTCTATTAGATTGTAACAGAAGAAGAAGCCAACTTTTAGGGACCCTTCCTCAGTTTCCTGTAACTTTGGGTGGGAAAACTATCTTTATTGATGTCATGGTAGTCCAAGAACCCTTGGATTTTTATTTACTCCTTGGGAAATATTATGTCTATGCCATGAAATTTATTGTCTCCACTCTTTTCTGTGTTATATATTTCCCTCACGATGGAAGAATTGTGACTATTGATCAACTTTCATTTGTTGGCCCTGACTTGACCATCTACTCAATGAACTCCCTGAATGGTTTATATATGCAGATAGTATCACCCCCGCCACAGGTCAAATATGTGGTGTTGTCCCCCATGCCTTCACCTACCGATGAAGATGAGCCTCTTACTGTAAGCTCAGTCTCTTATGACTTAGATCTGGTAGTTGACATGGTGATCTCTTTGATAGAGTTTTTAGAGCTTGATCTATTTACCCCTATCGCAGCCCTCGACATGGTGTCCTTCCAAAGTGTGTCTCTTCCGTTCAGTGAAGATCTCTTGGAATCCATGACCGAGTTTTGTCCCTTGACATGGTGTCCTTCCATAAAATTGTCCTCTTGGAAGCCATGATCAAGAAGAGAGTCTTTGATCATGGTTTTCTGATCTCAGGCTTGTTAAAAAATGAAACCAACCTTGAGCATGGTTTTCTGATTTCAAGCTCGTTAAAAAATGAAACCATCCCTGAGGATAGTTTTTGTGTCTCTGTAGAGACCTTGTTAAAAAATGAAACAAAGATTATGAGGATAGTTTTTGCGTGTCTGTGGAAACCTCATTAAAAAATGAAACAGAGGTTACGAGCATAGTTCATGTTTCTGTGTCAAGCTTGTTAAAAAATGAAACATATTGTTCCCCCTCTCTGTTTGAGTCAAGTCCTTCATCTAGTATTTGAATCTTCATTTCATTCTCCTTTTCATTTGGATGAAACGAAGCTTGGGGGGGATTTTCTTTGAGCCTTTGGACTTCATGCTGAAGTTGAGCCGCTAGTTTCTTAAGCTGGGGGCTAAGTACCAACCATCCATGTGTTATGCATTGGGAAGTCCAAGCATAGTTTTCTATGGTTCAAGCTTGTGTAAAAATGAAACCACTTACCTCAAGCATAGTTTCCTCTGGTTCAATATTTTGTAAAAATGAAAGGTCCAAGCATATTTTTGTTTTGTTTTAAAACTTGCATAAAAATGAAAACAATCCCGAGCTTAGTCTTTGTTCTTTCTCATGCTCGTAAATACATGAGAATAAGTTACCGAGCTTAGTCTTTGTTCTTTCTCGTGCTCGTAAATCAATGAGAGTGTAACCAAGTATACTTTTATCACTTTTTTAGACTCGTAAAGGTTATACGAAAAAGGAACCCACTAGAGCTCCCTTTAATCTCTTTTTAGACTCTCTAAACATGAAAAGATTTCCGAGCGACCTTGTTCTTTTCACGCTTGTTAAAGTATTTGAAGAAAATGTTTGTTGAGCGATAGTTTATCTCTTTTTAGGTCTCATCAGACTACTTTACGAAAAATGAAATGAGATATTTCTCTTTAAGTGTTTTTCATACTCTCTAAACATGAAAAACCCCTAAGTTTTCTTTCTTTGGACTCGTAAAACAAACATTGAAAGGCCCATATGGGACCGAACCACTCTTTCCTAGGGTTCATTAAACATACTCTGAAGGAATCATTCGAAGAATGAGATTATAGTTCAAGCATATGTTATCCTCCTCAATATTGTGTAAAAAAAAAGAGGTACTCTCTAGAAATGGTGGGGGGAAATTGGGAAATAAATGTATCTAAACTTGTATTCCATGGAAGAGTCGCTTTTGAACATGACGCCCTTTCACTCACTTTGTGTCTAGGTTGGAAAATCTACTTGTCTCTTGATCATACTCCTTTATAAGGTTACAATTTGGTCTTTGATCCCTGTTGTTGAGTCATTGTTTCCAAGACAGTTGTAGTGTCGCCAATATGTTCAAAGAGAATTTCAACCTGGAAAGCCTTCTATTGCATCTGCCATTTCTAAAGTCCTTAAACCTTCTATTGCATCGACCATTCTTGAGTCAGTCCTAAATCACATGTTACTATGATCTACTTCAAATATTGTTAGCCATTTCATGTCATTGATGGGGGATACATTAAGGCCCTCCTATGACGAGTCTTTTCCTATCAACTTCAACTCATTATCCAGGAATTAGACTTAGAAACTAATTGGTACCTTGNNAATTAGACTTAGAAACTAATTGGTACCTTGGAACTTGCATGCCTCAATGGAAGGTTTCCTCGCTTTCGACAATGGGTTTTCATTATTGACCCCTAATTGGAAGATTCCACCGAGTGTTCGACCTCAACTCATTGATTCACACTTGTTGGATTGTACTAGAGTACCTTGGGAGTCATTGACATTAATGGTGATTTCCCTCGCACTTGTTAATGGTATTCATTAATGAACGGTAATCAAGTGGTTTCTACCATGTTCAACTCCAGCACATGTATTCACATGGTTAGATTCATACTATAGAGTGGTGGAGATGAAGACCCTAAATATTTTCTGATAGATTCAGGTTATGTTGGAGTATATTCATATTGTACTGATTCAAAGATCCACATTGTATGTCTTGTGGCTATGTTCAATTTGAGTCTTTAACACATAGATCCATAGTGTATTTTTGGTGGCTATGTTCATATTTGAGTCATAATGGCATGGATCCATAGTGTATGTTTGGTGGCCATGACCTGTATTACTTGACATGGATCTTCACATGTCAACATTTATGCTTTGAGTCATTTGTATTATGAGTATGGGAATGCCTACCTCAATGATGATATATTATTGTGTTGTATTTTCTTGTTTGTTTGCAGGTTTTTGACCGACATGTTCCTTTTTCCCTACACACACTCGACAAAGTATATCAGTTATCACTCTATTCTAACTTCATACTTTGGGGGGCTCTCTATTACACATTATTTTCGTCACCCTTATGACTGTTAATGATGTAAACCTATATGTTGCCTTCAGAGGGGTCAGTGGCCTGAATTCCTAAAGAAAGAAGGGAGAAGAATTTTTATTGAGAGAAGAAGTTGTATTTTCCTTTGTAAAAACCCTATTAAAGAGGATTTCTGCAGGTTTCTCTATACACAGGGTGTGGAAATGCCTGATTTCCATAGGCAACACCATATCTAGGCTACAAAGTTTCTGTGGGTTGCACTATAGATAGGCTACATAAATTATTGTATGTGGGAAAAACGAGCATCTTCTCGATGCTTCTAGAAGGAGAAGATTCTATGGGGAGGTGGCCTCTGAATAGTTTGGATCTTACTCTCTTTCATGATTTATTGGGATCATCCTAACCTCCTCATCTTATCCTCTTCATCTTATAAAAGGAGAGGATCTCTCATGGAGAAATTTAGTTGTTTTGGCTTGATATTGTTAGCTTGGTTAGAGTGGCTTTGAGCTTTTCTTTGTCAAGATAGATTGTGAGTAGCTATCAGATCCATGGTCTCAGAATCCTTGGGGAAAGAAGTGTGTGGGAAGAAAGGAACTGTTGGAAGGAACCTGAAAACATCAAGGCATTCGGTTGTATCTTTCTTCCACAATATTTAATACATATATGCTTTTCTTTCCTATATGAATCTTATTTGTTCATATTGTGTGATTCCTTGATCACGTACATAGTTTCATATCAAAGACTCTATTATTCTTGTCTTTGTTGGTTTATGTTTCTCTGCAAACATTTCTCCATAAGCCTCGTGATGGATCTTGGATCACATTGGAGAAGTCGGATCTTCAATATTTAAAAGGTATGTTCTAGATCCATTTCTCATTTTATAATTGAAATCTAAGGAAAGAGTAGTGTATTGTCTTGTTTTGTTCTAGTTTTGTAGTGAAACTAGGGGGATTGATTTGTGTACACACTTAACAATTAGCCCGACAACACCCATGTTAAGTAATCCTCTACCACTTAATAACGACACTTCTAGTAGCAATAAGAAGGTTTTGTGTCGCTAATAAATGGGTCCATTCCTAAGGTATATAGATCATAGTCATAGGAAAATGCAAGAATGAAAAATGGAGTGATAACCTATCCTATATGCTAGTGAAATAAAATACTTGTCGAAGGCATGGATGGGAAGTATGATGCTAGAAACTGCAAAATATCTTGGACAAAACCACCAAAAAAAACTTTTGCCACTGTACTATTAGCCCATAAGGTCAAAATATCATCCCAAACTATATGAAATGGGTAAAAAAATTCTACTAATAGTAAAAATAGACCATTTTACCATACCATTTGAGTTTTTTCACCCACATAGTTCATTTTCAGCCCTTTTCCCCATGATCTTCAAGTGTCGATTGTGGAAGATATGATCAACGAAATTAGAAACTGTCTGGACCAAGTAAGTGTCCTTCCCCTTCTCTTCATTTTCAGTGGTTTGAATTTCAATTTTAGACCCAAAGTGTTTAGTATTAGAGGGCACAAAATGTGAATTAGGTTGTACGTGGGTGATAGTTCATCAGGTCGCATACATTTATCCATGTACGCAGGAAAAGAAAATCATGCCTGCATATATGAGACCCTCTATGTGACTATTAACATGATAGCTCACGTACAAATCTGCAAACAACTTTTTTATGAAATTTAACTCAAAAAATGACTTTCCTTTGAAAGTATGGTGCTTGAATGGAGGGAGAAGGAGCATGAAGAGATAGATGCAACAGTGGAAAGGAATGCAGGGGACCAACAAGCTTTAAAAATATGTGGACTTTAGAAATTTTGGACTCTCAAAGGAATGGGGGATCAAATGAGGTTACTCTAGATGTTCGTAAACTATTGGGATTCAAAGACAGAGGCCTTCAATATCGATGGGAAACCATTGAGGATTGAAGTAGAAGACATATTTCATTACAATATTGTCTTGCTAGGGTTAGGTAGTGAATCTCAAGGCCCAGGGGGCTGGGGGTGTTATGACCATGGAGGATTACATTTCCACCCACTGTGTTGTAGGCACAGATAAACTAGGGAGCCAACTCCAAATTAGGGTGATCGAGAACCTGAGTTTTAAGATCATTGTACTTATTCTTACACTGATCGTGAGGTCGGACTAGTTGCACCAAGAATCAATGCCACGCATGTTCTATGTGGTGGAGTGTTTATGACCCGCTATTTATGACTGGTGTACCTCAATACTAACTAACATGAAGATCCAAATGAAAGATTGCAAACAAGGGAGAAAGAGAAACTTGGGGTTTGCATCCATCCTATGTAGTTTTTTCTTTGAGTGGGTTCCAGGTTTGATCCCTAGAGTAGAGATCATTCCACATGAAACATATGATCTAGCCATGTCATGGTGGACTGACATGATGAAGTGGCTAGGAGGTGGTAGTGTACCAACCCCCTACAATGATGAGTTCTTTTTCTAGTGGTGTGATAGGTCATATCCATTGATGACTACCCCTATGTTGGGATCGACTATATAAGGGATCCATATATTCATTTTCCACCAGGATTTGCCTACGGTGGTATTGGTAAGAAATGTCTTTATATATTTCAGTTTTTTGTGTTTTTCAAAAAGAATAAAAAACAAAAATATTTTTATATGGTATCAAGTATTAACAATTCCTTTTTCATGCATATGTAGGTCCACAATGACCAAATGGATTCCCACAACATCGACGGAGGATCCAGGGAGATGAGCATCTAGGAGGAGACATAGGGAGAGTGTTGCAGAATGTGTAGGGGAAACTATCTCGATTGATACACAGGATTCCTATGGTTCAGGTGGAGGATCTGCTAGAGGCTATGCAGCGGCAGGTGGTGGGCATACCCAATGCGTGTGTGAAACTCTTCTGGAGTCTCGAAAATGTCATACTATGCTATCATGATATGCATATGACACCATAGGTGTAGATACCATGGTCGTATATATACTAGCCATATATGTATTTTTAGGGTGTGAGCCCCATTTTGTATTATGACACCATATTTTTTGAAAAGATGAAATATAAAAATTTTGGTCTTCGTCTTTACTTATATATGTTACAATGTGTACATATTTACTTCATTTATGTGAAAAAATCCAATCTAAAACATAATTAACATATGTGCGGGATACATAATTAGAACTTCTAGGTATGTGATTATAAGTAAGAAAATCAAAGTATCATTCCAAAAGTCGTACCCATAGGAATCATTGAAGTAGAGTAGGTTCTCACACACAGTAATTGTCATTTAACTAACATACGACTAACTGGGATTCCAGGCGAACCTCTAAATATCGAACACAATGTGAAATGGCATCGCGTAATAGTTCTATAATGGTGTTATACTCAACCACATTATTCGTTGATGGCTCCAAACAAACATCACCTGAAGATACCAGTTGGGATCCGGGTGAATAAATGACCCATGTGGCAGAAGCCATGTTCCTTGTATGATGATTGGCATCGTCTGTGAATCCTAAACAAACTAAAGACTCCATTGACATCGTCTGTGAATCCTAAACAAACTAAATACTCCATTGACATCTTCCAACCAAGGGAAAACTTGATAAGCAAGTTGATGACACAAAGGAAAATATGTATATACACTAAGATACACTAGTATACAGAGAGTCACACCCAATCTTGAGGGCTCAAGAATAATATATTTTAAGGTAGATCCCATTTATGGGCTCATCAAGCATATTCCCTTCACAATATTCCAACTCATAGGCTTCTTTCTCTAAAACCTGCCACACGATATAAGGGTCGTGCCACATGGGGTTGAACTTTCCTGCCCCCAACGGTTCTTTGGATTGGTCATACAGGAGAACCAAGTCACCCTCAGTGTACTGTTGAGGATAGAAATACCCATCATACTAAACCTTAACACATTGTTTATTCACTTTGATAGTCGTAGAGGCATCTTAACGCTACTCATCTAGGCGCTCTAGGTATACGAGGCATTTTTCAAGATCAGATGTGTTAGGTAGGAGCTCATATGCTAGTTTGACGGAAGGGATTTTGCATTCAATAGGAAGGATCAAATCCACACCATGTACTAACTAAAAAGGAGAAAAATTGGTGGAAGTATTTACTGCGGTTCGATATGCCCAAACTGTAGGTTAAAGAATTAGATTCCAGTCAAATTTACTCTAGCTGACAATTTTTTGCAAGATGGTTTTGAGAGATTTATTCACCACCTCTACTTGTCCATTTTCCTGGGGATAATAAGGGGAAGAATGATCATGCTTGAACCCCAGTTTTGATGCTAACTCCTTCATCATTTCATTATGAAACTGATTTCCATGATCAGTGACAATCTCCTTTGGGATTCTGAAATGAGCCATAATTTGGTTGAATACAAAGAATATTGTTGTGTTACCATTGTATTTAATGGTAGGCATGACCTCTTCCCATTTAGTGAAGTAATCCATGACCACAATAATATTATCATGCCCCCCCAGACAAAGCTAGGTTACATTCCATAAAATCTACCCCCCACTTGGTGAAGGGACCGATGGTGATGACTGGGTGAAGAGGGGATAGATGCGACCACATTTTCCAAGTGAACACCTGGCAAGGGTGACACTTCTTGACCACTTCAACACAATCTTTAAAAATTGACGACCAAAAATAACTGACTCGAAAAAAAAATTGGGATTTCACAAGCCCAGATAGATGACCACCAAAATCCCCACTCTAGCAGTGATTAAGAACCGACTCAACTTCCTCATGAGTCAAGAAACAATGCAAAATATTATCTACTCCTCGATGATACAAAGTGTCGTCGATGATAAGGTAGTTTGTTTCTTGATGACATATACGTCATCGATCATCTCTCAATAGATGTCAGGATAGCTTCAAGGTTTGAAGATAAACTAGAATCTCTCCATACCATGGGTCTAAAGATGATATAAGGAAAATATGTTCATCCGTGAATGAATCATCATGAATAATTTCCTCATCTAGTCTAGGGAAGTACGATATCAATTCAAAAAAAACTAGCGATTTATTAGACTTTGTCAAATCAAAATCGAGATCAAACTCTTGCAAAATAACAATCCACTTATCATATTTCCCCCCTATGATATGCCTAGTAAGTACATATTGAAGTGGATTGATATCTGCAACTACGACAGTTTTGAAATTAATATATAATGTTGTAATATTTGAACTGCATGTACAACATCCAAGGCTAGTTTCTCTACGTGAGAGTATTTAATTTCATGACCGACTAAGTTTCGACTAAGATAGTAGACAATGTTCTTATGGAGATCATCATCCTCCTGAACTAGAACCATACCAACTTTCCCTTCGAACATGGTGATATAAAGAAAATGGTCACTACTATAGTCTGGAGGCTTCAACAAAGACACCGATACCAAGGCTTTCTTAAGAGAATTGAAGGATTCATGGGATCTCCTGTCCCATATAAACAAAGTATGCTTCTTCAAAATATGCAAAAAACTCTTAGTTAAATTGTCATAGTTCACTATGAACTGACGCAAGAAGTTAGCCTTCCCCTCTAAACCATGAAGTTGTTGAATGTTGTGCAGGGGAGGAAATCGAAGTATTTCCTCAACCTTCATAGGATCCACCATGATCCCATGATAAGATACTAATAATCCTAAGAGACAGCTAGACCTAACGCAAAAGATGCACTTGTGAGGGTTCAAACAGATACGATAGTAATGACATCTCTCAAATACTAGTCGAAGGTGAGAGGAGTGATCTACTCTCTTGTGAGAGTGAGAAGCAAGATCATCGAGGTAAACTTCGACAATATGCTTGAGATCATGAAAAGAAAAGGCCATGGTGCGTTGGAAGGTTGCTCTGGAATTTTTAAGGGTGAAAGTCATTTTCCAGTATGTAAAAGTACCGCAAGGACAAATAAACATTGTATTGTGTTGATCCTCGGGTTTGATTGTAATTTGATTATATCCTAAAAAATCATCCATAAAATAAAATTTTCACTTCTTACACACTCGTCAGGAATTTGGTCAATGAAAGGAGTCGAAAAGTTGTCTTTAGGAAAATCCTTGTTTGGGTCTCGAAAATCCATACACAGATGGACGGTTCCTTGTTTCTAATTCACAGGAACGGGGTTGGACACCCATTCGGTCGAGGGAACTTGGTAGATTAAACCAACATTAAGTATCTTCTCTACCTATGCCTTAATAGCAAGGGCCTTCCTAGGATTAACATCTCTAAGACGTTGTCAAACTGGTCTAGCATCTAGATAAATCTTGATCTCATGTTCGACAATGATGGGGTCGATCCCTGGCATGTCTTCATATGACCAAGCAAATACGTCACAAAATTATTTGAAGAGATCGATGTAGATCTAAATTTCTTCAAGCGAACAATCTGCATCGATATATATGTTCTCAATTTTTCTAGCAATTCGAGAGATGTTGATTGTGACGGTAGGAGAAATATTCACCATTTTTACTTCGTCATAAATACCATGCATATCTAGTAGAACCATAGCATGACGAACCATCTCACTCAACGTAGATATAAATTCATCATGTTTGATCCTAACAAGTTCTGGGAGGAAATAGGAGTGATGATGCATATTGTCCCAAGGCCTATCAATACCATTCATGGCCTCTAAGATGAATGCATCCGAAGGTAAAGTATCATCGAGGAAATCATGTGAACAAGACAATTGGGTGGCCCATACATCCTCTAGAACGAGATCCTCCTCGTTTTTCTGTGAGGAGAAAAGATCTGAGTCAGTGGTAGTGTTAAGAACATCCTGATATGAAACCTTTGTTGCTGATAGAGTAATTTCCATCCCAGTGTGAGAATAACCTTTGCACGACATAGTCAGGGAAGGTAGGGTCCAAGGGTCGTTGAAATACAAAGTAAATAAAGGAATGAACCTCATCGTCGATGAAGACTTACTGGAAATGGAATGAATGTGATGGATTAGTGCCATGAAATCAAAGCTACCCATGAGATAGGAATACATTCTGAAACCAACATCCTCGGTTGTCTACTGAGAATTATCAATCACTAGGATCGAAGGTCCAACTGATGCATTGGGACTAGCATGTGCAAAGGACAATTGGTCAATCGTCACTATTTTTCCTTTGTGAGGAAAACATAAAGTTCAGAAAACATACGACATGACCGTGGTCATGGCATAAGTCCAATTATTCCCTAGTAGTAAATTATAGTCAAGTGGCGCATCAACCACCTCAACATCAAACTCCATTGTATTTCCACCCAATTGGACTAAAAAATTAGGAATAATTCTATGGGGCCAAAAAGAACATCCATCAAATGCGATCAACATAGTCATAGATTGGGATAGAGTCGAAGAGCCAATGGATTTCCAATAGGTTAGGGACATCACTCACATTGTAGCACCTTCATCAATTATAGTTCGTTTGATGGTAAATTTTGTGTACTCCACATGGATTTGAAAGGCCATGTGGTAAGGCAAGCGAGGCTTAACATCTATGATTTCAAACTTAATAACCTTCGAGCCACACATGTTTAGGGATCCTAAAGAAGATAACAAGGTGTTCCTCTATGAAGGACATGTATGGAGCACCTCCAAATATGACATCGCACAAGGGGTTTGACCCAAATATTCGACAATCAAATAGTCCTAGGCAACTCTGGCATTAGGATTATGGGCAGATCATTTCAATACTCCTTTCGAACTATGAGGCGGAGGCTCTATATTTTAGATATACAAGGGTGCTTCCATAGGAGGGGTAGACTATGGAATTGTAACAGTCTATGAAGAAACGTAATCACGAGATTGAGTGGCTACATCAATATGATATTTGACCATATTAATGCATAGACGGTCACCTTCATGTGTCGAGGGGTTTTGACTCCCGCTCAATGCATTTATGGTGTTGGAGGACCCTGAAGCCATGTGTTGATTATGAAAAAAAAAATCGGTCATCACATCGGGCGGTTGTGATAAGAGCCTCGAGGATTCCTCGATTTTGGGGCATAGGTGGGTGAGGTGATCATATTTACAAAGTTTACAAGGAAATTTCACCTTCCATTTTTCTTTCTTTCCCTCACCATCTTTTTTATTTAATCTATCATTGTTAGTGTCATCCTTGGATTTGTTATTATTTTTCCCACCCTTATGATTATTACCTCGTCCTTTCTTTCTATTCCCTCTTGGTTTTTGGTTACCATTTGGGTTGGCCAACGACTGTATAGAATGCACATCCATCAACTGAGTGGGAGTGGAGGACTAATCCAAAGCATGTCCTACTATAGGCTGGCTTAGAGACAAATCCTTCAACTAGTTCATCACCAAGTCTGTAGACTTAGAATTTGCAGAGCCTATGATGCCATCGACATGAGGCCCTAGATTTTTTCTAGGGTCATAATTTGACCGTGATCCATCTATAAGAATTCCATACAACATCCCAGACTGAGCATATATGAGGTCTAGTTGTTGGGCTTTGAAAATAGCTTCTTCCTTAGATGTTACCCCGGATGTAGAAACATCCTTTGAAATATAAGGCAATAAAGTCTTAAGAAACCACTCCAACAGAAACTATGGAGGGATGTAGGCTTTAATCAACCTCTTTCATCTATGCCACTCTTGGATATGTTCCACGATATGTGTTGCCTTATCTTGGTGGAAGGCTGACCAAATTCCTATGATGACATCATAATGAAATGTTAACTGGAAGTGTTTGAGAAAGGCAAAAATCATTTGATTAAATTTTTCATATGTTCCCCTTGTGTTGGAAGCCAATTCACATTTTTCTACTACCTTATAAGCTGCCTACACCAGTGTTTTGCAAACCTTAATTTTCGTCGCAATTCTCAAATAAAATGACACTTTTATTTTTTGCGCTACTTACACACTTACCTTTCTTCCTGTTTTCACGACTGCAAGCGTGAAAACTTGGTTTTCGAAGTCGCATTAAAATCGTCACTGAATTGTCGTTATCATTATTGTCAATATGCCCATTGCGTTTACATTTTACTTATCATTATACAGTTGGCAAGACCTCTTGATCTGTACTCATTTGACATTCTTTGATTGATTATACAGTTTCATTTCATGAGTGATTGAGTTTGTGATGCATTGGTGATTGGATTTACATTTTCTTTGATTGATCTACTTGATCATTGGTATCATAAAAACACATTGGTGTTATGATTAAACTCTTGGTATGAATCGTTCTATACAACGCATGTCACATAGTCAAACCCTTGGTATTGGTTTTGATTCATTTGTTTGGTTTTGAAACTATAACTATTGCTCACGCGAATGATTAATCCACTTACCAAAGGTTTCGATTGATTGATTGAAGTGGCATGGTTGTAACACATATGCATTGTGATTTGAATAGTTGTAAGCCTCAGCGGTTGTACCATGGTAATGACTATTCTGCATGGGTAGAAATAGCTCCACCACCTTCGCACGATATGTCATTAATGTTTACCCCTATCCCTGTTTCACCCTTGCTAGTTTCGAGTAAGCTTGTGAGTAATCTGCTCATACGTATGTTGTGAGTCAAACCATGGCTCGTTAACATCACTCACCGTGTGCTCCTCTCTATGGAACCGATGGTGCGAATAGAGCCGAATGGGAGTCAAGCCCTGTTACTATTTGATAATGCCCAGAAGGATTTACAAGATAATGGTTGGATCACGTTTGTACAAAGGTTTGATGATTTCAATTTGTTTGTTGCACAACAATTCACCCTTACCTTTGATGGGTGTAGGCCTAAAGTAGGTGACATTCAGCTTGATCTGAATGAAGAGTTCATTAGCTCTGCCACAGGATTAGCATCCACGAGCCAGCAATGGTTTAAAAACTCTAAAGTTGAAGAGGTGCCATGGCCATTACTGTTCGTATCACGAAAGGTTACATCCTGTGACAAAGGTATGCCTATTTCCATGCTTAAACCTAGGTGGCATGACCTTTTGATAATGGTTAAACAATTTGTGACCTGTGAGGGTCGGTATGGATTGGTTTTTCTTTATCACCTTCGACTGTTAATGAATTTCATGGGTTATCCATTGAACATGCCATTTTATTTCCAGCGTAGTCTTTACAAAATGGCTAAGAGGTTCAAACGCGAGAAGGCCGATAGCAGCTTGTTTCACCAAGGCTTGATTAGACTTATAGTCGTTCATCATTTAAACCTCCATGACGATAATTGGCAAGCTTTTTTGTCTCGAAATGGTTTTGTTGATTCAGAGTCTGTCCAAATCGATAAGCTTGTGGTCAGGGAGACTAAGTTCGGGCCACCCGTTCCTTTCCATGCCCTTTTACCCTCTCCCAAACCCTCAGTCTACCCTGATATTGTCCTACCTGACATTATAATAGACAAGGTTGAGGCTGGAAAAAATCTTGTGAGCAAGAAGGTCAAGGGTAACCCTATTGTCGATAGCAAAGGTAAAAATAATGCTCGATTGATATCGAGACTTGACCAGAATAAACCTAAACCAAACACTAATCAAAAGCCCATAGTCCTCAACAAAGACTCGGACTCTGATGTCAAGTGCTTCCTAGCTAGTGAGTATCCTTATTCCCATGGTCTATGCTCCGAGCCACCCTATGACTTTGTTTCTAATTTACCCCCTTGCCTAAAGAACAATCCTAGCTACCCAGGGATCAAACTACCTAATAAAACCCTTGGTGATCTGAACAAACCCTCGACTGTCATTTCGAAGCCCGAACAGACATCATGTAACCAATGTAATGTGTGGCTAGAGTGCTACTATACCAACGTTCCCTTATTATAGTCAAAAATCAAATCATTGGAAAACCAAGTTACAGGGTTGACAAGAGAAAGGGACAAGCTTCAAGCTAATGACAAGAAGCAGAAAACCATTGGTTCGATCGTTTTTAGGAATGTTGAATTGGCAACAGCCTTCATCAATTCCAAATTTTCATAACCAAGTTGTTCGTTGATTATCCAGGTATGAATTTCAATATCAATTTCATTTTATGAATTGCTAGGATTAATATAATGAATTGAGTTTGGTTTTCAATTAGCTCTGTCCATTGTTCGAGATGACTCTGTCTT
This sequence comes from Picea abies, assembly GCA_900067695.1. Taxonomy (NCBI): domain Eukaryota; kingdom Viridiplantae; phylum Streptophyta; class Pinopsida; order Pinales; family Pinaceae; genus Picea; species Picea abies. Next base: position 10,062 of record CBVK0100043635.1, on the reverse strand, counting down.
AGTTTGATTATCAAAAATGATTATGTTATGGATCCTGTACATTATTTTCATTTTGCTAAAATTAAATGAAGTTGTGATTTGGTTACACGATTTGGTCATGCCCAGTTTAGCAATTGATTGGTTTTCATTGGGTTTGATTAGTTTTGAATAATTCCGTTGGTTTGAATTAACGAAATCAATGGGTTTTGCTTTCGCTTGGATTTTGTTTGTATCTGACTTGAACAGAAGGTTTTTACGCTAAAATTAGAACACGGTTATGTTTTTATTTAACACAATTTTATTATCGTTGGATGTCAACGGCTCTGATTTAGTTCTTATGATTTGATTTTTGAAACCATTTCATAGGATTGAATTGGCTTGATAAATACGATGTAGTCTATTAAATTGGAAAAACAACTATGTTTTGTCAACAATCTCATTTGGATTTGGATTATATCTGACCTGTGCAAAAGATCTCTTCGCCAAATCATGGAACTACATTGATTCATAATGATTATGTCAAACTCAAACTCTTCGATTCGCTCTTGTTTCAATTGGATTGTTGCGTATCTTGAGTTAACACGATTTCTTTTATGAGTTGGATTCGTATCAAAAATCGATTTGATGTTGCTCTTTTGGTTTTGATTTTATCTCTGTTGAATTCGGATGAGAAAATTTGGCTAATAGTTCGTTTCGAAATGAATTCAAGTGATGATTTTGTGGACTGTCAATTGGTTGTGTTTGCCCCAATTAGAAATAACGAACGTTTGACGAGTCCCACAGATCCTACTATCAACTGATTAATTCCATTATGATTTTGTTTTTGATAATTTACATACCAGTTTTGATTTGATTCGCTAATAACATGGATCGTTTGGTTATGTTTAATATAGTGTTGTCAATTTGAGAAAACGATATTGTTGTTTTCATGTGGATTCGATCGTGTTTCCTGTTAATGGATGAGGCACATAAACGATTGCATATGATTTGTTAAAATTGTTGGTATTGGTTGGTCCATGAAACGATTTCATTACTATTTGGTTATCCAATACGATTTTGTTAACCCAAATTGGGGATAACGAATTAAACAGAGTGTATCCATCTCTGTTATCATTTGATTTCGTTTGATAAATTTGCATACAAGTGTCGATTTGAATGATGCTTTTAGCAATCAAATATTTTTAAATAGTTTGAATATGTTTTTTAAGATTCGAATTGATTTTTAATACGATTTTGTGTTTGATTTAGACCAGCTACAGAATCGCAAGATTTTGTAGCTAGTCTTAGAAATTAGATTTTTATCAATTTTATCAACAAAATATCATCTTAACTTGTCCATTTTTGTCCTCTTTCAGGTACATTCGAATTGCAATAATCAATTGGGCACGTTGTGGCAGTCTATGAGATATTTGTGTGATATAGTTTTTATTTTAGGTTGTTAGTTTAGTCAGACTTGGGATATTTTCCCATATTTGTATAAACAGTTTTGATAACTTCCACAGGGATGTTTTACCCTGTGGAAGGTATTTAAATACTTTTCATTTTTGTAATAAACTCATCATCATCCTCACTGTGGGAGAACCAGACTATGGATTTATGATTCAGACTGAGACGAAAGTTGATGTCTTGTAACAGCTTTCGCTTTCAATATATCAAACTTTTGTTTCAAGTTAATGCATATCAGTTTGCAGTTGATTATAGACTACTTTAGCTATCATAATCTATTGCAGGATGATGTGATTTGATTAAAGTGTTATCCATATCTGATCTCTTTCATTATTTAAGAGCACAACAATTTCTTTGTTTCAGTTAATGAATGCTAGATTTCTCTTCTTTGTTAATTGAATCATTCTGTATAGATCTTTGCATGAAGATTTATCTAACTGTGAAGATTTATAAATCATAAGATTGTTGTGAATTTTTAATGTTTTGTTTGTCCTGTAATCATATCTAAAGAGCACAGCTGCTTCTAGTTTACGAGAAGCTCGTGGATAATCCAGTGTGGGTTTCCTCCCTCCGATCAACTAAGACAATCATTGCATACACAGGACAAACCTGGAGCGTTACTTCAGGTTAGTTTGTTATTTAGTATTTAATAGTCAATTTGTTAGTATAGTATAAGTAGTTTAGTTAGATATATGTATAGTTTAGATTTGTAGTTGCTTAGTTTAGATAGATAGTTTTCAGTTTATTTATTTTTCATAAAACCGTAAAAATAAAAAATAAACAATAGCTCTCGCTGTTTTAGGACAGAATATAAATGAGTTTTTTTTCAGGTTTTCATTCAAATCTGTAAATTGTAAATATTTTACATTAGTGATTAAGATTTAATTATGTTAGTAGTTAGATATTTATTTTATTAGAGTTATTATAGTATTAGATAGTAAATTGTATATATTAGTAGTTTAGATTTGTTTATTAGTTTGTTTAATTTTTGTTTTTATTTAGATTAGTTAATTCAGAGTAGTTTTCTTTCGTTTTCTTAGGACTTAGATCGGCTAATGGAGTTGCTAAACCCGTCAGGGTGGTTCATCCCAAACGGATTGGGTTATTTAGACAACCCCGGACCGGTTCCACTCTTCCAGTTGATGGACAGTCAATTTCACCCGTCAACAAATGGCGCTAGAAGGAGGGCCTGAAATTAATTAATGGCACGAGGCAGTCGTAAGAATTCTCCACCACCTAATCACTCACCTATAGTGACAAGAAGTCATTCCAATGATAAAATTCCCCTTCAAACAACAACCACATCAAACGATGATCCACGGGTCACAGTTGAACCAGTAACCCCAAATCCTATAGGTGGTGACATACAAGAGATTGCCCGTCAATATCTCATAAGAACTCATAGTGCCTTAGCCCGTTTGAGGAAACCAAACCGTCTGTTGGACCAACCTTTAGACTTCTCTGATATCAGAGAACAACTTGGAGGCACTAACCTCACTATGAACCCTACAGATCCAACCCTCAATCCTGCTGCAGGGGGATCTGGAATACCTCCCTCACCACCTCCATCATCTCCTTCCTCTTCTGGAGGAGATTCCTCTGACGAAGGTAGTTCCCCTTATCATCCTTCCACACCCACTACACCAATGGCCAACCAGAACAATCCTACTAGACCTTGGCTCGATCAGGATGTTGTAGATGTACCTGGAGCTCAGCATCCCTTACCTAAACATCTGGGGAAATGGCTCCCCAAGTTTGACCCTGACTCAAAACAGATCGCTGAAGATCACATTAAAAAGTTTATTCTAGCCATAAGACTCTACAATGTTGAGCATGAATATGTAGTCTGTAGGTTTTTCCCCTATACTTTCGAGGGAAATGCATCTACATGGTACTTTTCCCAACAACCCCATACCATCGTGTCTTGGGAAAAGTTTGAGTCATGATTTTTGGAAAAATTCGGAGACGGTAAGCCTCCAGAAGTCCTAGTCATGGATCTTTCTAACTTAAGAATGAACCCAAAAGAAAAAGTTAAAGACTTTAATCAAAGATTCTTAACACTTAAGAACCGAATCCCTGCAGATTCCATGCCTATCGAGAATCTCATAATAGCATACTACACTAAATCTTTGCATCAAAGTATGGCTATTTGGGTTAAAGGATCTAAGAAAGCCACGTTGTTAGAAGCCTTTGAGGAGGCCAGCCAGATTGAAAAAGACATACTTAGTCTTAAAGAATCTACTAGCAATGAAATAGAAACTAGTCCTTCTTCCAAAAAGAAGATCGAAATCCTCCCGAGACCTACTCAAAGTAAAACACAACCTGAAAGCTCTGATTTAGAAAACTTAACTAAATTTGTTCAAAAACTGTCAAATCAGGTTATAGATTTGAAAAGGACGACTGAAGAAGCTTCCTCGAGAAAAGGTCCTTAAAAACCCTCGTTCTGGAAGCCTTTTCCTACCAACCAACCTAATCCAACCACCGAAGGCCTTAATCTAGAAAGTCTGCAATGCGCCCTTCAAACAATTATAGAAACCCAAGATAACTTGATGCCTCCTGAGATTCCTGAGGAGGTAGTTGAACAAGAGACGGTTCAAGAAGAGGAGTCTTCTCCGGATATTTTTGGACACTTCTCGAATAGCATCTTTCAAGCTAACTTCAAGACAGTACATCCCTATAATACCAGGAGTAAGACAACAAACAAACCTTCTTTCGAAAACACTACAACTTCGCCTCTAAAGCAATCTAAACCAGCTGAGACTAAAAAGAGTCATGTTAACCCCAACTTAGATTATGATGTAGTTGAAGATCTTAAAAATTTTAGAGCTAACATTTTTGTTTATGAGTTATTGAAATTTCCATTTCTGCTACAAAAAATGTTACAGAATATCTCAGAGAATGGAAAAAATGGTAATTCAAATGGTAAAAAGGTTGTGCAGAACAAAGTTCCTCAGAAGACTTCCACTAAAAACCATCCTGATCCTCAAGATAAAGGAAGCCTTCCTGTAAGTAATGTAAATAATGTAAATAATGTAGATAAAGTAACTTTAGAAACTGCGAGTAAAAAGCCATAAACTACCACCCTTAGTACTTGCAAAAATGTACCTCCATTTTTGTTAACTTTCGAAATCTTTAATAGAAACGTGCACAATTGTATGGTAGACTCAGGAGTGTCATCCAATGTGATGCCATGGTCTATATGCCAAAAGATTAATGCCGAAGTTGAACCATCTACTTTAAAAATCATACAACTCGATCGGACCAATGTTAAAGTTATAGGCGAACTAAAGAATGTGCTTATAAGATTATTGTCTAACCCCAAGGTTCATCAAGTCATTGATATAATTGTTGTGGATATTCCAGAAGTGTATGGTCTATTTTTAAGTAGGGACTGGTCAGAGCAGCTACATGGTTATTTCATGACAGATTGGTCTCATCTATGGCTTCCAGACAACGACAAGCCTAACAAGATCAAGGTAAATCGTGAACGCTACCTTAAGTTCACGGTTACAGATTTGAACGATCCCAACGAACCATTTACACCTTCTATTGATTCACCCGAAGTACAAGGGATGGACACCTTTTTCGGCAATTTCATGGTCGAGGCTTCAACTATCACCAATCCAGAACAACAGTCCGAGATTGTAGCATATGTGCAGCCAACAGCTTCTATGCAACGATCTCATGTACCCGATGGAAATCAAATTTGGTCTCTTTATTTTGACGGGTCAAAGTCCAAAGAAGGAGCTAGAGCAGTCTTCGTTATTATCGATCTGGCAGGTAACAAAACATTGATTGCATGTAGGTTGGAATTTGAATGTACTAATAACACTGCAGAATATGAGGCTTTACTACAAGGTCTCAGAAAAGCTTTGGATATGAACATTCAAATTTTGACCGTCTTTGGCGACTTTGAAATAGTGGTTAGACAAGTGAGAGATTCTATCCACTGTCTATCTCCGCATCTTAAAAGCTACCAATCCGAGGTATGGAATTTAATGAATAAGTTTGCTTCTTTCAATATAAATTATATTCCTAGATTGAATAACTCTAAAGAAGATCTATTAGCTAATGTAGATTCTAAACTCTTTCCTGCAGAAGGCCTTTCCCCAGACGCATTCTTCGTTGAACTGTTGTTCCGGCCATCCGTTCTCGACAACATCACGAAATGGAGGGTCTTCGACGATGATCAATAGATTATTAACTTTTTTCATATGGAAGAGACTTTTCAAGGCGCGGTGATAGAGGAACGCACGCACGACGAAAATTTGCGCGATTTCATGGTAATACCAGATCCGAGAACTCCTGAATATTCATCGGACATGGTAAACTCAATCCCTAAATCTGTAGTTAGATTAGAGAAGTTTTATGATCTTCAAGATAAATTTAAAAAGTCGATCAACTGTAAAACCAATAGTTCCTCGTTATCATACGAAAAAGTAAACTTAGGAACTAATGATAATCCTCAGTGCATTAATCTAGGGGTAGGATGTTTTGAACAAGAAAACGTTTCATTTATTAAATTGTTCAAAGAATTTAAAGATGTCTTTGCATTGACGTATGATGAACTTAAAACTTTTGACCCTAACATCATACAACATATCATTCCTATGAAGCCCCAAACCTTACCCTTCCAACAAAAATTGAGAAAAATGCACCCTAAGCTCGAACCAACCATTCAAAAAGAATTAAATAAACTCCTAAATGCTAAGATAATTTTTCCTATTAGGCACACTCAGTGGGTTTCTAACCTTGTCCCTGTCTGGAAGAAAAGTGGGGAAATCCGACTCTGCATCGATTTTCGAAACCTTAATAGAGCGTCTGATAAAGACAACTATCCTGTCCCACCCATGCAAAACAGATCCTTCAACAGGTATCTGGTTCTGAGAGGATATCCTTAATGGATGGTTTTTTGGGGTACAACCAAGTCCTGATGTCTCCTCCAGACCAACTTAAAACTACCTTCTGTACCTCGTGGGGCACCTATGCTTATCGAAAAATTCCCTTTGGATTGATTAATTCCGGTGCCACTTTCCAGAGAGTGATGGACATCTCTTTTCGAGGACTAATCAATCAGTCCATCGTAGTTTACTTAGATGATGTTACTGTATTCTCTAAAAACAAAACCGATCATCTAGCTCATTTACGAGCCGTTCTACAGCGATGTCGTAAATACGACATCTCTTTGAATCCTAAAAAATCCATCTTTGCAGTAGAACAGGGTAAACTCTTGGGATTTATTATGTCAAGAGAAGGGATGATTATCGACCCCGAAAGGACTCAAGTCATCACAAAACTTCCCCCTCCTACATCCAAAAAATATATCCAGTCTTTCTTAGTCCAGATTAACTTTGTGAGGAGATTCATCCCCATTTTCTCTGAAATGGTTAGGCCTTTACAGAATTTAATTAAGAAAGACACACAATATCTGTTAATCCCTAATGTTGGCTCATTACCCCTTAATTGGGGCATATTATATTAGTAATGTTATTTTATTGATGTTGGCTTTAGGCCATTACTTGTAATTATACTTCCTAGTATCCTATATATACCAAGGAGACATTTTCATTTTGAATCATCTAGTACTTGAACATTTAAGTGGGGTGAAAGGAGGTTGCCCCCTCAAAGAGGCTTATTATCTGAAATTATCTCTTTTTCAAGGTGTTGAGTACTTTTTTTGAGGTTTTTCTATGCTATATTGATGTTTGGTTCTTAACATAGTCTATGGAAATATATTGAACCATAAAAATAATTCATGGATATTGTTGGAGAAATTTCTATTTTCAACACACTAGTTCAGTGGGAGTTAACTGACTAGTTCTATTTTAGACTTTCTAATTTTACCATCACTATTATGCATGCATGCATTCCTAAGGAAAGCTAATGACTTGATTGCTTTTCTTAATTATGGAATGTTTTTCCCTATATATGAGTCTATTCCACTCATTCATTGTATCATATTGATCATGATCTATGCATCAATCATCATCTCATTGGAGTAGTGTGAATATATTTTCTCATTCTTCCATATTGAATCTCTCTTCCTTTCTTGATAAGCTTTGTTTGTACTTGGTTTAGCTAGATATCCTGTGCAGTTTTCCATGAAACATTGACATGGTATCAAAGCTATGTTTCTTGAAGCAAGCCAGACAAGCCAAAGAATAAGGAAAATTGGAGTTTCGGTGAGCTAAATGCGTGCTCGTACCTTTCAATAGTGATTTCTCCAAAAATGTTAATTTTTGAGGAAATGACCCACATGGAAAGTACATTGACCCATTCCGGAAGTGGGTTTTCAACCATTTGGAAAGATTCTTCCCCTTTTGCTCACAAAGTAAGCCGCATGACAGCCTCCTAAAACTGATACGAATTCATGGTCGTACCTTTCAACAGTGATTGCTCCCAAAATATTAATTTATTGAGGAAACGATCAATGAAAAAAGTAAATCGACCCATTTTGGAAGTGGGTTTTCAACAGTTTGGCGAGATTCCTCACCGTTTGATCAAAAAGTAAGTCACAAGATCATCTCCTGAAACTGATATGAATTTTCACTTAAAGTGTCCTTTCTGTCGTGATTTCTTAATTTTTCACTTGCAGATTGAGAGTAAATTTTTAGGGGTTCTTAGAAAGAGTGGGAGAGATGGTTATGAAAACTATTATATAGTCAAACTTGGTGGTAATCCTCACACCATACAATTATTTTGATTGGAATCCAAAGGAAAAATTCCAACTCAGAAGGAAAGGACTGTATAATTTGACGATGGCGACAGAAACATAACCTACATCAGCGATTGAGAAGATGAGATGGGCGAACCGTAACGGTGAGGTCACATGACTACTTCTTGAGTCAATATCCACTGATCTATGGTTTCATGTTGCTTCATGCAAGACTCCAAATGAGATTTGGACCACCTTGGAAGGACTCTTTGGAAAGCAGGATGAGATGCGAGGTCATATGCTTGAGGTAGAGTTAAATACCTTAGACCATAAAAGTTTTGATAATATACAAGATTGTTTTACTAAATTTAAATATTTTCTATTGAGATTGGCTGAATGTGGTATTGATAAGTCTACACAAGAGAAACAACTTATTCTAACAATCTTGGCCAAGCTAGGACCAGAATACATTGTATATGTCTCCAATTTCCATTCTGGAAGATGTGTTTTTGGAACAAATTCAAAAATGCCTACGTTGGCTCAGTTCATTGAGTCTCTTACACATGAGAAGACAAAACTCATACAGATGGGCCTCATGAAAGATCCCAAAGAACATGCACTCACCATGCATGATGGAAAAGGGTCATCCAAATAGAACGGGAAGGAGGGAAATTCCAAACCATTTAATGATTCTTCAGGTTCCAAAGACTCTTCAGATTCCAAGAAGAAGAAGAAAGGAAAGCAATGCACTTACTGCAATAAAACGAATCATGAATAATCCACATGCATAAAGAAAAAAAATGATCTTATGGCATAGACACTTCAGCAGAACATCCTTGGAACTTCATTCCAGAGGGAGTCAAGAAGCAGAAGGAAGAAGATCCTGCTCCTAATAAAGGTAATCATCAAGCTCTGGTTGCAATTAATTCCTCATCTGATTCATGGATTTTATATTCTAGTGCATCCCATCATATGAAAGCGAACGAGGAAGTTTTCTCTTCTTTGAGTCCATGCTCAAGACCCCCTATTCTCATGGTGGATGATACTCCAGTAGCAGTAGCAGGAGAAGGGAGAGTGGAACTCCACAATGGCAGTTTTGAGAATGTTTTACATGTTCCAAATCTTTCTATGAATTTTCTCTCAGTTTATCAAATTGCTCAGAAAGGTAAAAAGTTGAATTTACATCATCTTTAGTTTCATTAATTGGCATGCATGACAATTCCATTATTGCAATTGGTGGGGTGGATCAGAAGTCAAGGTTGTATAAATTCACTAAGTTTTTTGATGATGACTCCTCTATTCTACTTACACATAAGGAGAGTACTTTGCATGCACCTCCAGTGCAACATGCATATACTCTTGTTCTTCCATCAGTTTCAGACATCAAAGATGATTCCATACACTTAGATTCTATACATGGAAATAAGCAGGTAGTACATCCAGATAAGAAGCCAACACTGAAGCTTCAACAAATGCCCAAGAAGGCACAAACCACACTTCAGGTAGCAGGCAACCTTGCAGGGAATCCATTGGATTCGAGGATGACTCTATCTCAGCATGACAAGCCTTCTCATGTACTTTCAGCTTCAGAACCCTTGATTCCCATGCATTGTTATATAGTTCAATCTACTGATCCACATAACTACAATAGGGTTATGGGAAATCCATTGTGGCAAGCAACCATGCAGAAGAAGTATGACTCACTCCTACAGAACCAGACTTGGAATCTGGTTTCACGTCCACCAAAAAGGAATATTTTCAGGTGCATGTGGGTCCACAGGATCAAGAGGTACAAGGCCTGATAGGTTGACAAAGTACTTCATCAGATCCATAAATATTTCTACATCTTCATGAAGACTTTTAGTGAGCTGAAGTTTTAGACTTTGCAGGATCGTCTTGCAGTAAAGAACACAGTTGTCTAGAAGTTACTATTTGTTAGAAAAATAGGACCGCGGAGCAATAAAATAAAACAAATGCAGAAA
>CBVK0100043634.1:16643-32868 GCA_900067695.1 Picea abies | reverse complement strand
CTTTAAGTCTCAACAATAGGATTTTCAGTATTTCAATTAAACAATTTAAAACCCAATAATTGAAAATACCTCTACAGATAGAATTAAAGGGTCCTTTCATTTTTAGCTCAACATTTTAAGATTCTACCTTTCCTAGCTATTAGATAACAGATCCAAATTTCTAAGTAATTACCGTAAAATAAATACTATGAACCACGAATGTCGATATCCAAAATGATCTTCAATCTCGAGTAGTTGCACAATGCTCCCTCTCTCATGCCTGCTAATCCAAACTACTCACTGATACCTCCCAACCAATTCTACGGGTACTCTTCTTCCCCCTTAGCCCCCTGAGCCACACACAAAAACCAGAATACAATAGCTCCAAGATTGCCTCGGAAGGAAGAGCTTCCACTCCTTCCTCAAGCTTGGTAACCCAACTCTCACAAGTAAAACACAGTCCATAGTAATTTTGACAGCATAACCTTACCAAGAATAAATGAACCCCTTTCCCTTATACACCATTTGTTTTATAGAAATTTCCTCACTAACACATGTCCACAAGCACAATTAATTAACTTTTTAATTAATTTAAATGAGATTATTCACCCACACACTTGTCACACTCTCCCCAAGTTGCACAAGTAATTACCAATTTTATTTTATTTAAAAAGTCAATTTCCTTCACATTCCCCAATGGGTTCCTATTTTCGCTCTTAGCTGTCCCTTTGTTCCCCAGATTCTCATTTAATGAGTTTCTCCTAACTATATCTTAGTTAGAGTTGGAATATGAGTCTTCTTCTAGTTAGACTAGTGGTATCTTGACTTTAGATACCATTCTATGTGTACACCTATTCTCTCATATATATATATATATATATATATATTTTTTTTTTCCATTAAAAAAAACCCTTTTATTATTTTCATGCACACATGTGCATTTTATCCCATCTTTAGATTTTTCTCATTTTTTCCTTAAATTGATTTATCTAAATTATTTTATTTATTTTATACTTTAATTTTAGTCCCCCAACTAAACTTAGACTTAGGATTAGTCTCAGAATTAGCCTTATACTTTTATTGGGATTTATAATTAATAAATTCAGTGTTTAATTAATTATTTTAAATCCAACAAGGTCTAATCAATTCAATGTTTTCTAGGTTACCTAGATTTATTGACTCAAGTTTTAAATTACGTGCTGTTCCCTTCAAGATGAAACTTCATGCTCCAAGGGTGCCACTCTCCTTTGACTGGTTTTGGAAGTTTTTTCGACCCTTGGATTCAACATTCCAATTGGTCAACCTTGTGATAGAATAAGGGCTTCTAAGTAATAAGGACTCTACCTTATTGCACGCCCTTTAGAATCTTTGTGAGAAACTATCTCAGTCCTCCCTTGGGACATCATGGACCTCTTGAACTAGGTAATCGTTAACCTACAGTTCAAAACATGAAGGGAGTGCTAGTAGGTTGTGACAGGGATGTTGCCACACCTCTCCCTCAATGTTTGGTTTCTCTGCATGGCCCCTCTACTCCTTATGTGAGTTGGATTAGAAAGCATCATCAAGCCTTCATCCACTGATAAAAACCATGTCAATAATCCATATACATAAATTATACTGTAATCAATCATATGCCACAAGTGCGTAAAATGAAATAATCAATCAAAATACAATTCACTCCCTGACTCAATTCGGAGTCCAAGAAGTCCATTGATGCCATCAACATCCATAACCTATCATGTGTCCTGTGCACTCACGAAAACTCGTCAATAACATCTGCCAATACATATACATGAAATAACAATAAGTCTCAACACATCATCATCATGATGTATAATCCATAATTGAAACGAAATCACAATGTAACATAACTGGATCACTTGCACGCAAGTGTCATCAAAGAATAAGTCAATAAAAGTGTGCTCAGTAGAGAGAGATGTTACATACACCACCTCTTGTTTTAAACTTCATCCCAAATTTTGTATAGTATATAAATGCAAGTGAATAAACATATCTGACATAGATCTATATTTCTAATCTATCAAACAAATAAGAAAACTATTGACGCATCTTATATGCATCCTCCTAGGTAGTCGAGTGTGGACTATATTTGACCCACTAGACCTTGACTTGATTGAATATTCGAGTAGCTGTCGAATGCGATGGTCCATAATGCAAATTGGATCCGCCATGAGAGCACCCTCGTCCGACACCTACAAAGAACTCATGTCAATAGTATGTGAAGGATCACTAACATAATGTCTCAATATAGATACATGAAATACATCGTGCATATGCCTCAAAGAATCAAGAAAGGCTAGTCGATATTCCACGTGTCCTTTCTTTTCCACAACTTTAAAAGGTCCCACAAACCTAGGAGAGAGTTTAACACCCTTTCCAAACTTGATCAAACTCTTGTGTGGTTTTACCTGCAAGAAAAATCTGTCTCCAACTTCATAACTGTGGTCAATGCGATGTGCATCAACATATTTCTTCTATATATATTGTTCTTTTTTAATCCTCTGTCTTATCGATTGCATCTGTTCTTCCATTTATTGAATCGCTTCGGTTCCTACCAGGACCCGATCCTCAAGTCAACTCCAAACTCATCAGCATTCGACAGGGTCTCCCATAAAGAAACTCAAATGGGGCCATCTTAATCGTACTCTTATAGTTGTTCTTGTATGCAAACTCTACTAGTGGCAAGAAATATTCCCAACGTTTTTTTGATCCATTACATACATATGCAACATATCCTCCAAAATTTAGTTGGTTCTCTCTATTTTTCGGTCGGTCTCAGGCTGATACGTTGTACTGAAATTCATCTCTGTTCCTAAAGCCTCTTGGAAACTGGATCAAAACCATCTTGTAAACACTAATCCTTGATTGGATATGATCCTTCTTGGTACTCCATGTAATCTCACAATCTTGTTGACAAATAATCTTGCTATGTATGGCGCCTGATACGTCATACGTACTAGAATAAAGTGTGCACTCTTCGTTAGAGTTTCCACTACCACGGAAATAGAATCATGCTTCCTTGTCATTAGTGGCAATCCAGTGATAAATTCCATCAAAATGACCTCCCATTTTGATTTCATAATAATGTGTGGCTGTAACAATCCTGCTGGATGTCTATGTTCAACCTTCACTTGTTGGTATTCTAGACATCTCTCCATGTAACTAACTATGTCCTCTTTCATTCCTTTCTATAAGAATACAGGCTTAAAGTTTCCTTCATCTTCATGACTCTCGGATAATCCATGTGCACTTATCTATGCGCTTCACTTAATATCAAAATTCTTAATTCATCATTAGATGGTACGTAAATTCTTCCCTTAAATATCAACAATCCATCATTTTGTCTAATGAATAACCTTCATACTTCATTACCATCATGGTATCTTGTCCAATATTATCCTTAACTTCTTTATACCTGTCATTATCGATATGTAAAGTTAGAATCTTTTCTTGAAGATTCATATTAAGAGGTATTACTGAGAATATATGTGGTCTCTGACTCAATGTATCTGCCACTTTGTTCACCATTCCTTTAATGTAAGTAATCTCAAAGTCGTATGCACTAAGTAATTATGACCAACGCCTTTGTCGCGTGTTCAAGTCACTTTGCATAAATATATGCTGCAATCCACAATGATTTTTCTTTAATTCATTTTTTTTTCAAATTAGTTAATGTATCCAAACTCTCAATGCATATACAATTGCTAATAACTCCAAGCCGTGCGCTGTGTAGTTTTCTTCATGCTTTCTCAATTTCCTTGAAATGTAAGCAATTTCTTGACTGTATTGCATCAAAAATCTGCCTAAACCTTCCTTGGATGTGTCCGTGCATACTAAGAATTCCTTGTCCATGTCGGGGACCTTTACTATCGGTGTTGTCGTCAACAACTCTTTGATATTTTGAAATTCTTTTGCGTATTTCTCAATCCATACGAACTTCTTGTTCTTCTTCTGCAATTCCATGATTGGATTTTCTATCTTCGAAAAACCTTCAATGAATCATCGGTAATATCTTGCTAAACCCATAACGCTGCGTACTACTTGTACATTTTTCGGTGTTGTCCATTCTATAATAGCCTCTACTTTCGTTGGATCCATAACAATACCTTGAATAGATATGATATGTCCCAAGTAATGAATCTTTTATTGGTAAAAGGAACATTTCGATAGTTTCCCATACAATTTGTTTTCTCATAGACACTGTAGGACCAATCTTAAATTTTCGTCATGCTCTTCTTTCTTCTGATAATAAATCAGTATGTCATCAATAAATACTTGAACAAAATTTTCCAAGTATTCGTGGAACACCCCATTCATCAAATGCAACAATACCCCCAGGGTGTTCGTCAATCCAAATGGTAAAAATGTAAACTCATAGTGTTTGAATCTCATATTAAATGTGTTCTTAGGGATATCTTCTTCTTTAATCCGTAATTGGTGATATCATGATATCAAATCAATCTTCGAAAACACCGTCTCTCCCTTCATCTAGTCAAACAAATAATCTATTTTTGGCAATGGATACTGGTTCTTTATCGTCGTTTTGTTCAATTGACGATAGTCAATACAAAGTCTCCACGATCCATCCTTATTTCTCACGAAAATAACCGGTGCACCCCACGGTGACACACTTGGATGTATAAGTCCCAATTCCAACAATTCCTTCAATTGAATTTTAAACTCTTTCAATTAAGGCGTTGGCATTCGATATGGCGTTCTCACTATCGGTTCAGTTCTAGGCTTCAAGTCTATTGTAAAGTCCAACTCTCTTTCGGGCAGTAAACCTGGTAACTCTTCTAGAAATACATTTGCAAACTCTTGCACTACAGGAAGGTTTTATAATCTGTCTGCTCGCCTTTTTCATTTATATATAAGATTGCATAAATCTTTCACCCCTTGCACATACTCTTTTGTAGCTGTAGGGAAGAAATAAATCTTAAGGACACCCCCTCATTCCTTCCTACAATTGCTCTACTCTGTCCCAAGTCATATGTCAAACTTAACTGTTTTGTCTTACATTTAAGTATCACATCATGCGATTCCAACCAATCCATACCAATCACTATGTCATAATATCCTAATATTGTGACATATAGGTTGGCCTTTGTTACAAAATCTCCCAAGTTAATTCTATAGTCCGTAACCTTTCCTCCAACCTTATGTTTGGCACTAGATTCAATTTCGACGTATCTGAACTCGTCTTGCTCATCTGCCTTTACCTTAATTCTCTTTAGCACTTCACTAGAGATAAATCTCTTTATATCACTTGGATCTATCAATATACTAAATTTTTGGTCGATGATTGTACATGATGTCTTGAGCACAGTGGATTGGTGCTTGGCCTGGAGGTTGTTCACCGCAACATGTATCATGTGGGGATTTCCCAAATCTCCAACTATAGTGGGTCATGATGATCTGGTTGCTCTAGCATTCTCAATCAGATAGTCTTTCTGGTCATTTGGCTCTCCACATGTATAACATCCAGTCTTCGGTCAAGTACTCATGGTGCTTGAAGTCAAAGTTATTGGCCTAAGAGTCTATGATCCTGATCTGTTCTGTTTAACATGCCTAATCTGTTGTTGTTGTTGTGGAAGACGTTGTTGTTGCTTCTATGGTGCTCTTTAAGGAGTCCTCTGCTGAGGAGTCTGTCAATGTCATATCGTGAACATAGGTCCTCTAGGTGTATCTTGAGACCCAAAGTCTATCTGGCTGGTGTATGATGTTGTTGTGCTCCTGATGACATTTGTCAAGTCTGTCTATAAGGAGTCCTTCCATGACCCTTGTTGTTCAGCTCTTCCTCCCCTATGAGGACCTTCTGAACTGCATCATGCAATGTTTGAGGCATTAAAATCCTCACCTTCACACAAGTGTTGAATTTAAGGCCAAACAAAAACTTGTTGACCTTTAACTTCTTTATTTTCAGATGTGGATCATACCTAAGTAGCTCCATGAATTTGGCCTCATACTATAAGTTCCCTTATTAAAGGTCTAGCATGAAATGGTTGATCTAAATCTCCAATCACTTAAAGATCGGTCTTAATTTAATGCAAGCTCTGAATTCATCCAGGAAGAATCTTTAAAAATTCCTAATGATTTATAAAGGTAGATTTTGTTTAGAAAAAATTTCTTATCCAACTGAGATATAAAACCATCCAGTGAGCAATAATTCATTGTAAAAGTCGAGTCTGGTCACTTAAACTATTACCCCCAAGAATCACCACATGTCGACCAAGTAGTATGGATCAAAATTTTCTAAATCTAAAAATCCAGAATCTTGTTCCCAACTTTAGTCATCGACTCACAACTTTGACCTAACATCTTGATGAGGAAGTTCCAGGATTGAAGCAAGGAAGTAAAACTTAAGGCTAAGTCTTACTACTAGGTACAATAGATAACAACTACCCAAGTCTCAAGTCTGTGGCTTACAAAAACACCAACACAATTATATCGTGGAGAAAATTACATCATATAAAATCAACCTATGTCACGATGTTAGTATTAACTTGTTGAATTTTGAAAATAAGAATTATTACTTTAAGGTGTTAATCAGTTTAAAATCAAATACACAGTTCCATAGGGAAACTTCATTTAATAAATACTATGAGGGTAATTATATTGCTGACGTAGATGATGGATGTGAGATAATTTTCGACACAGCCAGAATGAGATTTCACCACTGAACCAGATCTATAAATGTTTAAGTCCACTATTAATCGTCGATAGAAGGTATCTAGGAGATTTAATCACAAGTTTAGATATTTTAAATATCCTTAATCTAAATTTAAGGGACAATAAACAATTTCAATTATTCAGACTTGGTCAGATTCCACGATGACAATCCAACACAAATGTAATTAGGAGATACGATTAGTCATAAGGTCACCTAAAAATACGTAGAATCTTTGAAGATACAGAAATGATTTTCAACATGGTTATGTGATGTAACAAGTCTATAAATTTACTAATTGTCAGACACTAATACCATTATAAATCTTGAAACATCAACAGTTAACAATATGATTCAAAATCTCTTTATAATTTATAACTACCTTTTAAATGAAATGTATAGACATTCAACCCATAATTTTACTCGCTAGTAATTGGGTTCTTAGCTCGTGCATCTAATTGAGCGGTCTAATAATTATGAGTATTGCTATTTACCATTCGAATATGACAATAGATTTAAATAAACGAAATTGAATAATTGATCGATAAGAAAGTAAGCAACCAACATCCTGTTAAATTCGTGTTCTCGGGTAAACATAATGATTTCATTAATAAAAATAATTTCATTTACATATCCAGGAATTTACCAGTAATTCAAGTATTCAAAATCTCTACTCAAATACAAGCAAAATGTTACATTCAACTAAATGAATCTCTACACAATGAAAAATAATTCAAACCATTCTACTAACAGAAAATTTATTAAGAATCTCATGACTTAATTTGTAATTCGATTTACAAAATACCAATTTAAGAGATTTGATTTACAACAGTTCAAATTTTCAACTTCTAGCAATGCAACATTAGAATTTACAGTAGTATCATTTATGGCGATTCAAGTTACAACAATAGATTTACAATGATTCGATCTGCAACCCCCTTTTTATATATATAAATTGAATTACCGCCTTTAAGTCTCAACAATAGGATTTTCAGTATTTCAATTAAACAATTTAAATCCCAATAATTGAAGATACCTCTACAGATAGAATTAAAGGGTCCTTTCATTTTTAGCTCAACATTTTAAGATTCTACCTTTCCTGACTATTCTATAACAAATCCAAATTTCTAAGTAATGACCGTAAAATAAATACCATGAACCACGAATGTCGATAACCAAAATGATCTTCAATCCTGAGTAGTTGCACGATGATCCCTCTCTCATGCCTGCTAATCCAAAAGCCTCACTGGTACCTCCTAGCCAATGCTAGGGGTACTCTTCTTTCCCCTTAGCCCTCGAGCCGCAAAGGGGCAACACACAAAAACCAAAATGCAATATCTCCAAGCTTGCCTCGTAATGAAGAGCTTCCACTCCTTCTTCAGGATTGGTATCCCAACTCTCACAAGTAAAATAAAGTCCACAATAATTTTGATATCATAACCTTACCAAGATTAAGTGAGCCCCTTTCCCTTATACACCATTTGTTTTATAGAAATTTCCTCATTGACACATGTCCACAAGCACAATTAATTAACATTTTAATTAATTTAATTAGGATTGTTCACCCACACACTTGTTACACTCTCCCCAAGTTGCACAAGTAATTACCAATTTTATTTTATTTAAAAATTCATTTTCCTTCACATTCCCCAATGTGTTCCTATTTTCTCTCTTAGGTGTCCCTTTGTTCCCCAAATTCTCATTTAATGAGTGTCTCCTAACTAGATCTTAGTTAGAGTTGGAATAGGAGTCTTCTTCTTTTTTTGAAACAACTGTTAGGACAAGTGAGATACAATGATAACATACATCAATGTTGCACATCCCAATCTCATCTACATCCTACACTGCAAGTTTCATTGTCCAACATTATTTCTACAAACAAAATAATAATCATAACACAAACACTAATCAATGATATCTACCCATCCAACGTACCTATAGGGTTGGGACCTCCAAGACATAATCAACGCTCAAGTCCAAGATTCATCCGATTGATTTTGACCATTTAAGGTCTCAGGACTGGTGACTATTCTGAGGAACATGGATATATCTAATATCTTAATCCACTTAACCTTTAAGGTACAAAAATTAATAATGACACAATTAATTCAAATCTACGATTCATAAAAATATTACAAAGTTATCAATTCATCAATCAAATTCACACCATAAGAGTTACTCAATGTTTGAATTTGTGTCATTGCAAAAACATCTCTATTACCTATAATGACCTCCATCGAATTGATTACAAGTATAAGCGATATAAGTATAACTATACCTATATATATATATATATATGTAAGCAGTTTCAATTACTGACTAGGATATCATCATGTCCACCTTATATAAAAACCATAACTAATGAGGAATCTAGTTAACAATATTTTTAAAACATAACAATGTCTACTTTCATCAAGACCAGGTTGTACTTATCGAGTCTTTATTATATTCTAAAAGGGATACAACTATAATTTAACTAAAACTAACCTCCAATCCCAATCTAAAGTCAATTAATATGCCACATCACCAATTAATATAAACATGTATTAAATGGTCACTAATTATAGGTGGCAACAATTTTCCTTTCAGGAACTAATACAAGTCTTTTGAGGAAAAAAATTCCAAGAACAAAACTCATGACTAGTAGCAGGTCTTGTCTATATTGTGTCGAATTGAAACAAAACATGATGGATGGAATCAACACTAGATTTCCGACATAAGGAATTTGTAATTTATCATATAAGAGTCATAACCCTAGCTTAGTATTCACTTCTTCTAAAAATTAATTCTCATCCTTGGCCATTAACAACTTATTTTAAGACATAATTCAAGTCCAATTTAGTCTATATAATAATCTTTATTAACCAATCAACAAATATGTTTCTTTTATATATATTGATAATATTTCCATATGATGAAAGAGTTGAACATTTAGAACTTATTTTTAATTCCTTTCTATGAATTTTAGATATTTTAGTTAGGCCCGTAAGTTCTCTAATCTCAAATTCACGACAAGGAGAAATATACGCCTAAATACTAAGATAAGGAAATCTTATACGATGCTATAAAATCCCTTATTAAAGGTCTAGCATGAAACATTTGATCTAAATCGCCACTGACTTAAAGATCAATCTTAAATTTAATGCAAACTCTGAATTCATCCAGGAAGGATTTTAAAAATTCTTAATGATTCATAGAAATTGATTTTATTTAGAAAAGTTTTCTTATCCAGTTGATATCTAAAACCATCCTGTGAGAATTACTTCATTGTAAAAGTCAAGTCTTGTCGCTTAAACTATTTTTCCTTGGAATCACCACATATCGACCAAGTAGTATGGATCGAAATTTTATGAATCTGAAAATCCAGAATCTCGTTCCCAACTTTAGTCATCGGCTAACAACTCTCACCTAACATCTTAATGATGAATTTCTTGGATTGAGGCAAGGAAGTAAAACTTAAGGCTAATTCTTACTACTAGGTACGATAGATAACAACTGTCCAAGTGTCAATTTTGTGGCGTACAAAAACTCCAACACAATTATATCATAGAGAAAAATACATCATATAAACTCAACCTGTGTCGTGAGGGTAGTAATAACTCATTGAATTTTGAAAACAAGAATTTTAACTTTAAGGTGTTAAGCAATTTAAAATCTAATACATAGTGCCATAGGTAAACTTCATTTAAGAAAGACTGTGAGGGTAATTATATCACTACACGGGAGATTTAATTACAAGTTCAAATATTCTAAATATCCTTAATCGAAATTTAAGCAATTGTTAAACAATTTTTTTATTATTAAGAGTTGGTCAAATTCCACGATGACAATCCAACACAAGCGTAGTTAGGATATATGATTAGTCAGAAGGTCACCTAACTATACGCAGAACTTCAAAGATACCGAAATGATTACCAACAGGTTATGTGATGCAACAAGTTTGTAAATTTACTAATTGTCACATAATAATACCATTAGAAATCTCGAAACATCAACAATTAATAATCTGATTCAAAAATATCTTTCTAATTTATAACTATCTTTTAAATGAAATGTACAGGCATTCAAACCTGTAATTTTACATGCCAGTAATTAGTTTCTTAGCTCGTTCTTCTAATTGAGTGGTTCGATAATCATGACTATTTATATTTACCATTCAAATACAACAATATATTTACTTAAACGAAAATGAATAATTGATCGATAAGCAAGTAAGAAACCAACATCCTGTTAAATTCAGGTTCTCGGGTAACCATAATGATTTCATTAATAAAAACATTTCGTTTACATATCCAGGAATTTACCAAAAATTCAACTATTCAAAATCTCTACTCAAATACAAGTGAAATTTTACATTCAATCGACGGAATCTCTACATAATAAAAACAAATTAAGCCATTCTACTAACAAAAAAGTTAATAAGAATCTCATGAATTAATTTGTAATTTGATTTATAGAATACCAATTTAAGAGATTCAATTTTACAACAGTTCAAATTTCAACTTCTAGCAATGCAACATTAGAATTTGCAGTAGTACAATTTATGGTGATTCAAGTTACAACAATAGATTTACAATGATTTTAGAACTTATTTTTAATTTCTTGCTATGAATTTTAAATATTTTAGTTAGGCCTATAACTTCTCTAATATCAAATTCACAAAAAGGAGAAATATCCTCCTAAATACTAAGATAACGAAATCTTATCCCATGCTATAAGTTCCCTTATTAAATATCTAGCATGAAACGATTGATCTAAATCGCCACTGACTTAATGATCAGTCTTAATTTAATGCAAACTTTGAATTCATCCACGAAGGATTTTTAAAAATTCTTAATGATTTATAAAGGTCGATTTTATTTAGAAAATTTTTATTATCTAGATGAGATCTAAAACCATCTTGTGAGAATTAACTCGTTGTAAAAGTCGAGTCAGATCACTTAAACTATTATGCCTAGGAATCACCACATGTTGACCAAGTAGTATGGATCGAAATTTTCTAAATTTGAAAATCCTGAATCTCGTTCCCAACTTTAGTCATCGACTGACAACTCTTACCTAACATCCTGATGACAAAGTTCCAAGATTGAGGCAAGGAAGTAAAACTTAATGCTAATTCTTACTACTGGGTATGATAGATAACAACTCCCCAAGTCTCAAGCCTGCGACGTACAAAAACTTAAACACAATTATATCATGGAGAAAAATACATCATATAAACTCAACCTATGTCACGAGGGTAGTAATAACTCGTTGAATTTCGAAAACAAGAATTATAACTTTAAGGTGTTAAGAAATTTAAAATCTAATACATAGCACCATAGGGAAAATTCATTTAAGAAATACTGTGAGGGTAATTATATCGTTTCCACGGATGATGGACGTGAGATAATTTTCGACATGCCCAGAATCGGATTTCACCGCTGAACTAGATCTATAAGTGTAGTCCACTATTAATCATCGATAGCAGGTATATACGATATTTAATCACAAGTTTAGATATTATAAATATCCTTAAACAAAATTTAAGCGACAATAAATAATTTCAATTATTAAGAGTTGGTCGGATTCCACGATGACAATCCAACAAAAACAAAATTAGGAGATAGGATCAGTTCGAAGGTCACCTAAAGATACGTAGAATCTTTGAAGATACTGAAATGATTGCCAACATGGTTATGTGACTAAAAATTCTATAAATTTACTAATTGTCAGACAATAATACCATTAGAAATCTTGAAACATCAACAATTAATAATCTGATTCAAAATATCTTTCTAATTTATAACTACCTTTTAAATGAAATGTAGAGACATTCAACCCATAATTTTACTCGCAAGTAATTGGCTTCTTAGCTTGTGCATCTAATTGAGCGGTCCAATAATCATGATTATTGTTATTTACCATTCAAATACAACAATAGATTTACATAAACAAAATTGAATAATTTATTGATAAACAAGTAAGAAGCCCACATCCTATTAAATTCGTGTTCTTGAGTAACCATAATGATTTCATTAATAAAAATAATTTTGTTTACATATCCAGGAATTTACCAGTAATTCAAGTATTCAAAATCTCTACTCAAATACAAGCGAAATTTTACATGAAAGTAATTGAATCTCTACACAATGAAAAACAATTTAAACCATTCCACTAACAGAAAATTTATTAAGAATCTCACGACTTAATTTGTAATTCGATTTACAGAATACCAATTTAAGAGCTTTGATTTACAATAGTTCAAATTTTCAACTTCTAGCAATGCAAGATTAAAATTTATAGTGGTTCGATTTATGGTGATTCAAGTTACAACAATAGATTTACAATGATTCGATCTACAACCCCCTTTATATATATATTGAATTACCTCCTTTAAGTCTCAACAATAGGATTTTCACTATTTCAAATAAACAATTTAAAACCCAATAATTGAAAATACCACAACAGATACAATTAAAGGGTGCTTTCATTTTTAGCTCAACATTTTAAGATTTTACCTTTCCTAATTATTCGATAACAAATCCAAATTTATAAGTAATGACTGTAAAATAAATATCGTGAACCATGAATGTTGATAGCCAAAATGATCTTCAATCCTGAGTAGTTGCATGACACTCCATCTCTTGTGCCTGCTAATCCAAAAGCTTCACTGGTACCTCCCAGCCAACGCTAGAGGAACTCTTCTTCCCCCTTAGCCCTTGAGCCACAGAGGGGCCACACACAAAAACTAGAATGCAATAACTCCAAGCGTTCCTCGCAAGGAAGAGCTTCCACTCCTTCTTCAATCTTGGTATTCCAACTCTCACAAGTAAAAAATAGTCCATAATAATTTTGACAACATAACCTTACCAAGAATAAGTGATCCCCTTTCTCTTCTACACCATTTGTTTTATAGAAATATCCTCACTGACACATGTCCAAAAGCACAATTAGTTAAATTTTTAATTAATTTAATTAGGATTATTCACCCACACACTTGTCACACTCTCCCCAAGTTTCACAAGTAATTGCCAATTTTATTTTATTTAAAAATTCAATTTACTTCACATTCCCCAATGTGTTCCTATTTTTTCTCTTAGGTGTCCCTTTGTTCCCCAGATTCTCATTTAATGAATGTCTCCTAACTAGATATTAGTTAGAGTTGGAATATGAGTCATCTTCTAGTTAGACTAGTGGTAGCTTGACTTTAGATACCATTCTATGTGTACACCTATTCTCTCATATTTTATTTCTTTCTATTTAAAAAATCTCTTTTATTATTTTCATGCACACATGTGCATTCTATCCAATCTTTAGTTTTTTCTCATTTTTTTCTTAAATTGATTTATCTCAATTCTTTTAATTTATTTAATATTTTAATTTTAGTCCCCTAACTAAACTTAGTCTTAGAATTAGGGTTAGACTTTTATTGGGATTTATAATTAATAAATTCATTGTTTAATTAATTATTTTAAATTTGACAAGGTCTAATCAATTAAATGTTTTCTAGGCCACCCAGATTTATTGACTCAAGTTTTTAATTATGTGATGTTCCCTTCAAGATGAAAATATGTTCTCCAAGGGTTCCACTCATGTTTGACTGGTTTTGAAAGTTTGTCTGACCCTTGTAGTCTACACTCCTCTTAGTTGACCTTGTGAGAGACTAAGGGCTTCTAAGGAATAATAACTCTGCCTTATTGCATACCCCTTAGAATATTCATGAGCAACTGTCTTAGTCCACCCTCATGACATTATGGACCTCTTGAACTAGGTAATCATTAACCCATGGGTCAGACCACGACGAGAGTGCTAGTAGGCTGTGACAGGGACGTTGCCACACCTCTCCCTCAATGGATGGTTTCTTTGCATGTCCCCTCTACTCCTTATGTGAGTTGGATTAGCAAGCATCATCAAGCCTACATCCAATGATAAAATCCATGTCAATAATACATATACATAACACATACTATAATCAATCATATGTCACAAGTGCGTAAAATGAAATAATCAATCAAAATACAATTCACTTCCTAACTCAATCCAGAGTCCAAGGAAGTCCATTGATGCCATCAACATCCATAACCTATCATGTGTCCTGCTGTTATCAGACTAATCGGTAGGTGTAGACACTAACAGATCTCCCTAGATCCACTTGTATCTAGAACAAAACAGGACAGGACATGACTCTTTCCCTAAGTTATGACCATTGAATTAGCTAGTAAGGAGGAACATGTGACATACCTTTGTATCACTTCCTAAGGTATCTGTTTCTCCCGATTCACTTAGGTGCTCTCGTGAGGGAAAAACCAAGACAACACAAACTAACCAAAGTGAAGATAGAAAAATATATTCAATTGTCAGCTTATGTGTATGATCAAGGAATTACACAATAAAGTAAGAATGACTTTATGGGAAAGGGACATGCCGATGTATCATATTAATCGAAAGTAGAAGATACAACCTGATCGCCTTGATATCACAAGCTTCCTTTCGGTGACTCTTGGTTCCAACATACATACTTGCTCAATCCTTGCATGAAGAAGATCCAACTCCTCTTGATAGACTTGCTAGAGTCTCCAAGCTCCTATTCAAGCTAGGTTCTTCACACACTTCCTTCACCAATTCTCCAA
The DNA here is from genome assembly GCA_900067695.1 of Picea abies. Classification (NCBI taxonomy): domain Eukaryota; kingdom Viridiplantae; phylum Streptophyta; class Pinopsida; order Pinales; family Pinaceae; genus Picea; species Picea abies. The sequence goes on along the minus strand of CBVK0100043634.1, from coordinate 17,589 downwards.
TTAATCTTGCTTAAAATTTTCCATGAGAATCCTATCAATATATAGGAGAGGATGAGATGGTTACATGGATGAGAATGATCCCACCAAATCAGGGAAACCAATAACATGATAACCATTCGAATACCAACCCATTCTCTAGAAGATTCCCTTCTAGAACCATCAAGACTTCATCTTTTTCCAAGCTTGAGAACATGTTCGCACCCTAGATATATAGCACACTGTGAGAAGTTCACACCCTATATGAAGGTAGCCTGCGAGAATGGGTCAGTCTCGCACCCTAGGCTATAAGCAACATGCAAACTCTCTTCAAAAATATGTTTTCTGAGAAGAGATGAATGTCACTTTTCTCAGGAGAAAGTTCTTGTTGGGAGCCTGAGTACACCATCATCAATACACCATCAAGATGACCAAAATCATGGGTAACAAAATGCCCCCCAAAGTATGAGGCCAGAATCAGTGACAACCGAAATACTTTTCAAACTGCGTGTGTGTGTCGGAAACCGGGAGCGCACCTAATCGGAAACCCGGGAACAACCAAGCATCTGCAGAATATCATACTAGTTTTGAGGTAGGCATTCCCATACTCAGATCACGGATGGATGACATTATAAGCATAGGTCACGACCACCAATCATACACTGTGGATCCATGCCATCAAAATATCGCATAGCCACCATGAATACACTGTGGATCTATGCAAGAAAATTAAAATTGAGATGACATAGCCACGGGACATACAAAGTGTATCTATGTGTCGCAAATTATACATATTCCATCGCAAACTGGACAAAAGAGATGAGATCCAGGGTCTTCAATCCCGTCACCTGAAAGTACGAATCTAACCATGTGATTACATGTGTTGAAGTCGAACATGGTAGAAACCACTTGATTATCGGTCATTGATGAAACCATTAACAAGTGCGAGGGAAATCACCATTAATGTCAA
>CBVK0100043634.1:0-16636 GCA_900067695.1 Picea abies | reverse complement strand
GAGGGAAATCACCATTAATGTCAATGACTCCCAAGGTACACTAGTACAATCCACCGAATGTGAATAAATGAGTTGAGGTCAAACATTGGATGGAATCTTTCAATCAGGGGCCAATGATGTAAACCCACTGTCGAAAATGAGGAAACCTACCATCGATGCATGCAAGTTCCAAGGTACCAAAGAATTTCTAAGTCTTGTTTCTGGATAATGAGCTGGAGTTGACGGAACAAAACTCATCACAGGAGGGCCTTGATGTATCCCCCATCAATGACATGAAATGAGTAACAGATTTTGAAGGTGAAACAGAGTATGATATAAGTTGGAATGGACACAGGGAAGGCCGACACGGAGAGAATGGACAACTACAGATGACCGACTCAATAGAGGTTTCAGATGAACTTCTCTTGAACATATGAATGACACGGCCAATGATTTGGCAGCATTGACTCAGAGACGATGTAGGGTATGATCTTGTAGCAAATCGAATGAGAGACAAATGGATTTCCCAAACCAGCTTCAAATAATGAATAGGGGGGTGTCATGTTCAAGAGCGACACTTACTACCAATTAATATGAATACGAGAACACATCCCTTTCCCAAATTCCCCCCCACCATTTCTGGCAAGTACCTCTTTATTTTTACGCAAGCTTGAGGAGGATAACATATGCTTGTTGACATAATCTCATCCTTTGGATGAGTCCTTCAGAGTATGTTTGACAAACCCTAGGAAGGAGTGGTTCGGTCCCATTATAGATTTGTCGATGTTTGTTTAACGAGTCCAAAGTTAGAAAACTTGAAAGTTTTTCATGATTATAGAGTTTGGAAAAACACTTAAAAGAGAACTCTCTCGGTCCCTTTTTCATAAAATAGTCTGATGAGACTAAAAAAGAGATAAATTATCACCCAACAGACGCTTTCTTCAAATACTTTAACGAGCGTGAAAATAGCAAGGTCGCTCGGCAATCTTTTCATGTTTAGAGAGTCTGAAAAGAGCTTAAAGAGGACTCTAAGGGGGTTCCTTTTTCATATAACCTTATCGAGCCTGAAAAAGTGATAAAAGTGTGCTCAATCGCGTTCTCGTGTATTTTCGAGCATGAGAACGGACGAAGACCAAGCTCGAGGTTTTGCACAAAAACCATAAAAAACAATCAAAACATGCGATGAAGAAGAAAAAAAAATATCTGCATCCGTGTGCATGAACATTGAGGTCATTACGTCTGCAAAAGTTGCACTCATAAGGGTATTAGGCATTAGGTTTTAATAAATAAACAATTATAAAATCCAATAACAAATGGTAAAAGTAAATATAAAGGGGTAAAAATTCTTTTTACCATATTCATTTTAACTTTACCAATATTTTAGTCCAAAACCCCTCTTTTGCCCTTGAATTTCAGCGTTCGATTGCGGGAGTTACGAGCATCCATTCGATGAACTGTCTCTGGCAGTGAGGTAAGCTCCTTGTCCTCTATATTTTCATGGTTCAATTTTTCATTTTCATTGGCAACAATCATGTTTTTGAGTTTGTTTTAGGGGTTAAAGTTGCGCTCAGCCATTCTTGCGGGCTAGCCACACAGGACCTATGAGAATGCCTCATTCTCGCAGGTGACCCCAAAGGCACCTGCGAGAACCTCGCACTGTACCTAAAGGGCACTTGCAAGAACTGCAAAGTAGAATTTTTTTTTGAATTTTTCTCAATGAAGAAGTTACCAAATGTTGAATAGAGTTGTTGATCTTCTTCTTATGATTCTTGTGTAGGTATTTGGCTATCACCATGGTTCTGGAATGGTGTGAAAGAGAGCACGAAGAAGATGATGCTATTGCTAGGAATCATCCGGCCACCATTGCCGCTTTGCGAGACTGTGGTCTCCTGAAATTCTTTCGTATCCTGGGTATGAGGGCCCAAGTCAGGTTATTGGAGTACCTTGTGCATATGTGGGATCCTCACCAGCAAGTATTCCATGTAGGAGTCCACACATTGTCCTTGGATATCAAGGACATTTACTTATTGATAGGACTGTCATGGCATGGGTACCACATGAGCCTGACTGGTAACAGAGGTGGTGGGCTGCCCATGAGTGAGTACTGTCGTTTGCATTGTGTTCCAGAGGCAGAGAGGAGCAAAGGGAAAGTAGCCATTTGGGGAGTGTGGGATTTGAACCTTTGTCTATTTTGTTCACCATTTCTCATATGGCTGGGAGCACTGCTCCTCACATGGCTCTCCAAAGATACTTTCAGTATGCCATAGAGTGTACTAAGCCTTGGGTTTTTAATTAGACAGACGTAGTGCTTCGTAGCATGAAGAGGCAGTTGACCAAATGTAGGCGAGGCAACCTGAAGCAATTCGAGTACGGGTCTTTGTTGGTGTCCTTATTTCTTGAGAGGGTTCCCTTGCTAAGGTTGCATGTTGAGTGGGGTTTATCGGCTCCAACAGATCCAAGAATGCTGAGGTGGTGTCAGCTCATGGCCCGACATGTAGCTGGACCAATTATCAAACACAATGATGCCTTCTTCAACTGGTTGCGACCACAGATGCTGATGGTCGATGATTATGCCTTTGCCAGGTTGGAATTATGAGGATATCCAGAATTGTCCCTGCTTGAAGGCGCTTAGTGGGGGGATCTTGGTAAGAAGTACACCTTTTTTTTCTTTTTAAAATTTTTTGTGAATTTTATCATATTCAAATGTTTTTATGTTTGTCCAAGGTCTAAATACAAAATTCATTTTTGATGACACAGACATGGGGCATTACCGACCACCTGGTACTTCTCCTATTCAGTGACAAGGAGAGGTGGCTCTAGTGCCATGATGGGACACTGAAGATTACGAAGCGGTGGAACAAAACCTGGAGGGTTTGACAGTAGACATTCCAGACATGTCTCTTGGAGAGGTTCCACGATGCTATCAGCGTTATACAGTAGGAGTGTCAGAGTCCATTGGCCGACTGCTTCGTAGGGTTGCTCGGGCAGTCGTGTGTTACCGTGAACGTCATCCATGATGTCACTTTGTAGAAGCTATGAGCTTCATATTTTGAAATTTTGGTCCTCGGACGGAACTTTTTGTAAAAACTTTTTTGATCGTTATATATACATACGGCTTCTACCGGTTTATCTTGTGTTGTGTGAAAATTGATGTGATTGATTTATAAATGACCCAAATGTCTGTCTAATACATAGTTAGCTAATGTATTTAGACGTCTAGGAATATGTTGATATCAATATAATCAAAATAACGTTCCAAGAGGCAAATTCTCAAATACACCCGTAACAAAGTAGGACTTCGAATAGTATAAACATTACTTAACTATAGTACTACGAGCTGCGAATCGAGTCACACAACCAAATGACGAATTTCAAGCGAGATAGAATCAATCAAAAATTCAATAATGATGCTATACTCTACAATATTGTTGGTCACACGGCTAAGGCACACACCTCATAAAGAGACAAGTTCGTTTGTAGGGGCATAAATTTCCCATGCAGTGGAAGCAAGGTTCTGAGTACTACAGATAGCACCATTAGCGAAGCCAATGTAGGGTAGTGAAGACTCTGACATCTGGAAATCAAACATAATGTCACATAAGGGTAGAGACCAGATAACGACAAAAGCAAACTACAGTAACACACAAGAAGTATGATACAATAAAAATAGAGGTACTCATGCACAGGTGATCTTATGCATAGTACTTCTTCAAGTACAACCCATTTCTGGGTTCACCCAAAGGGATACTATCGTAATATACTAACTGGTTAGCCCCTTTTTCGAAAACTCGTCTAACGATATAAGGACCTCACCACATGGATTTGAATTTTCCAGCTCCTAGCATATCTCGATCTTGTTCGTAGAGGAGAACCAGGTCTCCTTCGAAGAAAACGCGAGGCTTGACATGTTTGTCGTATTGGGCCTTGACACATTTTTTCTGAGCTTCTATGACTAGGGTAGCATCGTGTCGAGTTTCGTCTAATCGCATAAGATATAATAGACGTTCTCCCTCAGCAAAAGTGTTTGGTAGGAGTTCAACAAATAGTTTTAAAGGGGGTATCTCGCACTCGATTGGGAGAATGGCTTCCAAACCATAGACTAACTGGAAAGGTGTAAACCTAGTAGCAGACTTGATAGATGTTCGGTAAGACCATAATGCCGAAAACAACATTGTGTGCTAACTTGTTTTGTGAATCCCTATCATTCGTCGAAGCATGGTCATGAGAACTTTGTTAATTGCTTCGACTTGGCTGTTGGCTTGTGGGTAATAGGGCGTCAAATTTTCATGGCGAAGACCCAACTTTTCAGTGAGTTCGGACATCATGAAGTTTCTAAAGTGGCTACTGTGATCAGTGACAATAGCCTGAGGAACACCAAAACGATCTATGATGTGATTAAAAATGAGTAATGCTACGGTCTTCCCAGTGTTGTCAAATGTCGGCATTGCCTCGACCCATTTCGTAAAGTAATCTACAGGTATAATAATGTATCCATGCCCCTCGACCGAGTGGGGGTGACATGTCATGAAATCGATGCCCCATTTCGCAAAGGGACCAATGGAGACTACAGGGAGAAGAGGAGCGGGATGTGATTGTATCTTATGATTATAGGTCTGGAAAGCATGGCGTTTTTGGACAGTGATTATGCAGTCGTTAAATAAAGAAGGCCAAAAATACCCTGCTCGTAAAATCTTCTGGGCAGTAGTATACCCAGACATATGACCACCACAGGCTCCAGAATGGTAGTCTTTTAAGGCTTTCTTGGCTTTGTCGAACATGAGGCAACGTCAAAAAACTGAGTCAATCCCACGATGATAAAGAGTATCCCTGAGGATAATGTATTGACGGGATTGGTAGCGTATTTGACGTTGGTCAGTACTAGACAAACTAGGCCAAAAATTTTGGGTTTGGAGATATATGATGATATCACCATACCAAAGATCATCAGAACTAATGAGGAAAAGGGATTCATCAGGTAATGAATTGACTACTACATTTTCTATTTCAGAATAGGGAAAGTTGCATATCAACTCGACAAACACTAAGGACTTCTTGGACTTGGCTCGTTCGAATTCCAAGTCAAACTTCTAGAGTATCATGATCCATTTGGAGTATTTTCCTCCTAGCAATTGACGTGTGAGAATGTGTTGCATAGGGTTGCAGTTAGAAACCATTGTAGTCTTGCGAGAGAGGATATAGTGCCGGAAGCATTGAACTGCTTGGATGGATGCCAAGGCCAGTTTTTAGACATGTAAATACTTGTTTTCGGTAGGTGTTAGACTTCGACTCAAGTAATAGATAACATGTTCATCGTTAGAATCATCCTCTTGGATGAGAACCATACCAGTGATGTAATCCGAGGCTGCAAGGTAGAGGAAATAATCACAATTGTAATCGGGGGGGAAGACAAGTGGAGCACGTGTTAGGGACAATTTCAAAGCTTCTAAGGCTTTGTTTGCGATGGTATCCCATATGAAATCAAACCCCTTTTTTAGGAGCCGCGTAAATCCATGAGTTATCTCGGCGTAATTCGGGATGAAACTACGAAGAAAGTTTGCTTTCCCCTGCAAACTTTGTAACTAGCGAAGTGTAGAAGGGGGAGGGATATTAAGGATCACCTCGACCTTTAAAGGATCTACCCTGATCCCTTGACGTGAAACAATAAAGCCTAGAAGTCGGTCGGATTCCATGCAGAAAACACACTTGTGAGGATTCAAGCGTATACGGTAAAATCGACAGCAGACGAAAATGGCTCGGAGGTGGATTGGATGATCGACTCAGCGCATAGAGTGAGCAAGTAAATCATCCAAATATGGTTGCACAATGTGCTTGATATCATGGAAGGCATAAGACATAGCGTGTTGAAAAGTTGCGCCAGTGTTCTTGAGACCGAAGGGGAGTTTTCGATAGGCAAAAGTGCCCCAAGGACAAGTAAAAGCAGTCTTATGTTGATCCTCGGGAACAATGTTGATTTGATTATATCTAGAGAAACCATCCATTAGAGAGACGATTTCACTTACGGCGCAATCGTCGACAATTTCATCAACGAAGGGGGTAGGAAAGTTGTCTTTGGGACAAGCTTTGTTGATATCTCTATAATCAACGCATACACAGATTGTGCCTTGTTTCTTGTCAATCGGGACAAGATTGGAAACCCAGCCAGTTAGGGCCACCGGGTAAATAAAGCTAGCTTTGAGAATTTTCTCGACTTCAAGCTTGATAGCAGCCGCTTTACGTGGGTGAACTAGACGAAGGAATTACCGGAAGGGTTTAGCATCGTGGTATGTCTTGATCTCATGTATCACAATGTCAGGGTCAATACCTGGCATTTCTTCGTAGCTCAAGGTGAAGACGTCACAAAACTCTCTGAAAAGTGACATGTAGGTGATGATTTTGTTAGGGGAACATGAAGATTCAATATGCATATTTTTGAAAATTCCAGGTTTGATGGATATGTCGAGGGGAATAGTGGGTGAGATATTGCTTAAGTTTCCTTCGAAAAACACATCGTGAGTGGACTCGGGAACGTTTGAAATGATGACAATGGTCGACGAGGTCGAGATCCGTTGGTAGTTCTCGATGGTATGTTGCTCCAAGAAGAGGATGGAACGATGATGTCCATCATCCCAAGGGGTGTCTTCCATGACAGACATGATCATCTCATCTGTGAGAAAAATTACACGGAAAGGATCTGGAGATAACTCACCAAGAGAGGAGGTAGAAGGTGTTGCCAATTGAATGACCTGATAGGTAGATTCGATCGGACTTAACGACATTTCGTCGCCATAACGAAGATGATCTCCAGGGTCAGGTACCATCCATGGGTCATGAGATGCAGGAGTTCTATGAGTTGAGGTGGAGATCATGTTGATTGAAGCAATGGACAAGCATGGAACATCAGGTGGTGGAATGGGGAAGGTACCCATCAATGAAGAGTCTTTGATAAGGCCTACATCGACGTTCTCATAACCCGACGGGGTTTTAGCGATGAATAGTATGTTGCCAGTACGTGTATCTGAGTTAAAGAAGGTCAATTGGTCGACAGTGACTACCTTTCCTTGATGTGGGAAATGTACAACATGAAAAAGAGTCGACACAATTGTGTGCATGCAATCAATCCAGCTGTGGCCAAGCAGAAGATTGTAATTGAGAGGAGCGTCAAAGACTTCCACTTCGACTTGGACTTTTTTTTCCTTCTAGCATGATTGGCAACAAAGGAAGGACACCGTAGAGTTTAAAACCAGAGCCATTGAAGGCTTTAAGAGTGTTCTGGGATTTAGTCAAAAAGGGAGAGCCAATGGCTTTCCAACAGGTAAGAGACATGACACACATCGAGGCACCTTCGTCGATAACGGTTCGACAAATTTTTTTGTCAGAGACAATCACTTGGATTTGGAATTCGAGTTGAGGGGGTAACCTTGGAATGTGATCTTCCAAGTCAAAAATTATTAAATTTGTGTCCGTCGGGTCGATTCCACCAATATCTTTCAACAGTGCCTTCCGTTGTGTGGGACAACTTTGAAGGACTTCGAGGGATGACATCGTAGAAGGTGCTTGGGCTAGATCTTCAACAATGTTGTAGTTATAGGTAGCACGAGCATGAGGATTGAAAGCCAATTTCCTAACGACACCCTTTGGGGGGGGTCGAAGAACTGTGTCAAGGCTCGGTCGTTCGAGATGAAGAGGACCGTGGGTATGTGGAGTCGTGGGAGATGGTTGTACCAATGAAGGAGGTGGGTCATCAACCTTCTCTTTAGAGGGAGAATAATCTTTGGCTCGAGTGGTGAGTGCAATGTCATTCTTCTTTGAATCGCCAGTACACATCAATACATAGGACGTAGTAGATGGGGAGGGTTGGTCATGAATGACCAATTGGGCCTGTTGTTGAGAGGGGAAGGGTTGGGACAAAATGGCTGGAGCAGGTGGTTTTGGGGCTCCTTGAAGGAACTTAGTGACCTCAGTGCATCATTGACAATCCTTCGTGTAGTGATCATCACCACAGATAAGACAAGGGTATCGAGGTTTGCGCTTATCCCTATCATCAACAGGTGGAGTTTTGGTTTTCTCTTCTTGTAAAGTATTTTTGTCCTCCTTATTCTTACCCTTTCCTTTTTTGGATTTATTTTTACCAGCTGGGGTAGATTGAACTGCATTTACCTCAAAAGTATTTTCGGTGGGAGGGGTAGGAGACAGAGCATTTTGAACATTAGAAGAAGCAGATTTGGGGTTAGTGCTTGAGGTAGAATGTGGTTGGGCATGGAAAGTGCCAATCACACCATTGGCTGCATGAGAGGCAGCTGGAGTAGTTGAAGTGGCAGAAGTGGAAGGATGAGGTGTGTCAGGGAACAAGTCGTAAATAGTGCATGTTTGTGAGTAAATGAGGTCAAGATATATAGCACGACTTATGGCCTGTTCTTCTGTGACAACTCCACCCATGGCGATGTCACGTGCTATGTCGTTTACAAATGATTTCATGAACTAGTCTGCCGGCAACTGATTGGGAAGTTCGAGTTTGATGAGACATCGTCTCCTTCGCCATTCATGAATGTGATCAGATATATGAGTGGCTTTAGTTTGTTTGAAAGAACTCAAAATCTCAGTCCCCATTTCATAATGGATCAGTAACTGGTAGTGGGTGAGGAAGGCCATAGTGAGGGTTTTGAAGTCAGCAAAGAAACCTCGTGGTAATTCTATATACCACTTCACAGAAGAACCAGTGAGACTTCTTTGAAAAAGACATAAACGAATAGAGTCATCCATCAAAGAGTTGGATGAGCACCAGAGGTGAAAATTCATGACGTGATTGTTTGGGTCCACTCCCGCTTTTCCATCGAATTTAGGGATGTCCGATGGTAGCTTGGTTGGTATAGCGGGCCATTGGGGAGAGTGATGAATTGGATCATTTAAAATCCTTGACAGATCTGGGAGATCCAAAGTGGCCAAGGAGGGTAACTTTTGGTTCACATGTGGGTATTGGTGGCTTTGGGGAGGGAGCCCCGTCAGAAAACCAGTGGGACCATAGACAGCCTGCATATAATGTGAAGACCCAGGTAGATTTGGTGGTGGTTGTGGAGGAAAGTAGCTCATGGGATTGTATCCTTGAATAGGGATGTGAGTTTGAGCATTCAAGCTCCTAATAGGATTGGACGTACCTGGATACAGTTGGCCTATACTAGGGAGTATAATGGATGCAGTTGGAAGCTATTGCCCCCCAGTCGATTGAGGATTATGTTGTATTAGATGATTCCAATACTGGGCCAAGGATGGAGGTATGTTTTGTCCGTAGGGTGGGGTCGGTGGGGGTTGTCCTCCAATCGGGGGTTGTGTTCCAATTGGGGGTAGAGTTCCAATTGAGATCTGCGTTCCAACAAGAATTTTTCCTACAAAGGGGGGTTGAGTAAAACCTCCTTGGTGAAATTGTCCACCAATAAGAATTTGGTAATTTAGTGTGAATTATGGAATAGTGCCACTAGGATTAGAGCTGTCGGTGGAGTATGAGAAAGGTCCTCCAAAAGGGGGTTGAAGAAGTGTCAGAATGAAACTAGGAGGAGAGTTACTAGAAGAAGAGGGACCACTAGGAGTTTCAGATGGGGTTTGCGTAGGAGTGGGAATGGAAGCATTCAATGCATGGTATCCGGGTGGAAGTGTCAGGGTGACACTGGGTGAGAGCGGTGTGCCGATGGGGGCTTGACTAGCCACTGTAATTCTAGTTTGAATACTCGTAGTATCTGTGTAATGGACCATTTCTATAGGGATGGTCAAGATGTGTTCAGATCGTGGAGCGTCTGTACTAGGAAAATAATAAGCAGTAGTAAAAGGTACTATGTCTGGGTCCAAGGTTTCAGGGAACATAGGTGAGACGGTGATTTCAACACCTGATCCTGCACCAAAAAGGTCCCGTCTAAAAACACCAGTAGACCAAAAAGGATCTTGGCCCTCAGGTCCTGGAAAGGGTCTAGTCCCCGATCCAGAAGACAACACAACTAATTCTCCAGAATAATTCACTCGCATAATACGTCTCTCAGAATCGGGGTGAAGTTGAAAGTCCTCTCGAGTATTGGTAATTCGAAAACGTTCTAGAGAGTCGGTTCTTTCCACTTCAGGTTGTGGAGTTGTAACATCTTGGACTTCACTCTGTTGAGGAGAGCCCTTAGGTGAGCTTGTAGGTAGGGGGTTGAGATCCTCCCAGATGCTTTGGAGATAAACCCTTGATTCTACATGAACGACATGGAGGATCTATTGTGAATGAGTTACAAACTTACGAAGAAATTCCTATGGTCAACTTGGGTGAACAAACAACACGCGCTAGTAAATCAAATCTAGGAAACAATACCAAGCAAACAAGACCTTCTAATTTCGAAGTCACTAGTTGGTGATGAAATCCAACATCGCAATAACGAGATGAGAAGGGGCTGGGCTAGGGTGGAAAAGTTATGCTGACGACTTGCTTAATGGACTTACACCCTGGCGCAAGCTCCCACACATAATCGTGGGTATACCCTCCAAGGAGCCCGAGTGAGTTTGGCCAACGTTGATTCCAGGTACCTTGAAGACTTGCCCCTTCATAGTCACCTTGTGTAAGACCCTAAAAATATAGGCCACTAAGGTTACCACCGACAACAATAAAGCCTGGGGGGATAGTCGACAGTTTGATCCACACACAAGGGCAGGGTATCTAGCCCGAAATCAACTCGAGAGGATTCCACTCATCATTGTGGGTATACCTCAAAGTGACCCCCATAATACGTGCAATCTCTACATCGATATCAACACAACAGGGTGAGTAACTCTATCAATATCAATGCGACCTCATGTTTGACCCTTGTGTGAGAAGGGATTCCCAAGACAAAATGTTGTAAATGGAATTTGACACTCCTTAACACAAGATGCTATTGTGTGTTTTGTGCTTTGGAGAGTGTATCTCTCTACCTATTCCAAAGTGCTAGCCTAGCTAAATGTTGGTGTAATAGAGCCCTAGAAAAGAGTTACTAGTTAAATTTTAAAATTTGCGCAATGTTATTAATGGTTGTTGTTACTCAAGGGAAATGGAGATGAAACTGATGTTGTATGAGACTCTGACCCAACAATGCATAGATAGGAATGAAATATACCAATTTTCGTTCGATGAATCCTATGTACGGGAGGGAAAGAGAAGTTTTTCGAAACAATCTTGAACTACGATACACAATTTCCTTTAAAATGCAATTTCAACGAATCACACAACAATGACAATTCTCTATTGTTCTTTTTCAATAATTTCGAGAATTGATTTTCAATATTTCAAATATGAAAATGCTTTTGAAAGAAAAATTCTTTTTTACTTTTCAAAAAGGATCTACACCATGATGGTGAAAGTGAGGAAAACCAATAACTAATGAACAAGCAATAAACAAAAAACCAAACCAATCTTTCAATGGAAACAAAAACAATCAAGCAGACAAAACTAGTCTTTTCAATCGCTAGAGAATAATTATCTTCCAAACAATGAGCAAATGAGAAAGAAAAAGAATCCCAACTTTCAAACTGATCACTGGATTTTAAGCAAACAAGTACTCAAATTCCAGGATCAGAGAATGTATCCTTGCTAGGAAATTCAAGAGATGAGAGTTGAGAAAAAGAAAAAAAAATGGACAGGAAGAGCCTTTGATTTCTGAAGACTGATTGTGCGCAAGATCAGAAGACAATAAAACATCAACCAATGCTCCAAGAAGTTCTTTTCAAACACCTATACTGATCTGGGCAGCTAAACATGCAAAAATCTTAAATCCAAAAATTTTAAAAGAGGGTTCGCAGGCTATCAGTGTTGCATAGTGCAAGAATGGGTCATTCTCTTAGGCTAGCTTTGAATAGAGTGCGAGAAAATCACACTGGAATTAAAAGTAGAGTGCGAACTCAGGGTGTTCTCGCAGGCTACTGTGGGGTTCAGTGTGAGAATGCCTGAAACTAGGAAAATTTTTGGAAAAAGATAAAAAATTTGAAGGGACTTCTGGACCTAGAGGGTCTATCAAGGTGTCCTGAAGACTCAAAGATTGATAAAAATGGAGAAAGGTAAGGCAAGAGAAAATGGCCAAGGAAGAACACCAAAAACCACAAAAAAAATGGGTTGCATCCCCAGTGGAGTCGCCAATTTTGTTATCGGACTAATCGGTAGGTGCATACACTAACAGATCTCCCTACATCCACCTGGATCTAGAACAAAATAGGACAGGACATGACTCTTTCCCTAAGTTATGACCATTGAATTAGCTAGTAAGGAGGAACAAGTGACATACCTTTGTATCGCTTCCTAAGGTCTCTGTTGCTCCTGCTTCTCTCCGGTGCTCTTGTGAGGCCAAAACCAAGACAACACAAACTAACCAAAGTGAAGATAGCAAAATATATTCAATTGTCAACTTATGTGTATGATCAAGGAATTACACAATAAAGTAAGAATGACTTTATGGGAAAGGGACATGCCGCTCTATCATATTAATTGAAAGTAGAAGATACAACCTGATCGCCTTGATTTCACATGCTTCCTTTTGGTGACTCTTGGTTCCAACACACACACTTGTTCAATCCTTTCATGAAGAAGATCCAACTCCTCTTGATAGACTTGCTAGAGTCTCTAAGATCCTGTTCAAGCTGGGTTCTTCACACAATTCCTTCACCAATTCTCCAATTAATTTTAATTAACCTTTTCCATGAGAATCCTATCAATATATAGGAGAGGATGAGATGGTTACATGGATGATAATGATCCCACCAAATCAGGGAAACCAGTAACATGATAACCATTCTAATACCAACCCACTCTCTAGAAGATTCCCTTCTAGAACCATCGAGACTTCATCTTTTTCCAGGCTTGAGAACAAGTTCGCACCCTAGATATATAGCACAGTGTGAGAAGTTTGCACCCTAGCTGAAGGCAGTCTGCGAGAATGGGTCATTATCACACCCTAGTCTAAAAGCAACCTGTGAACTCTCTTCAAAAATATGTTTTCTGAGAAGAGATGAATGTCACTTTTCTTAGGAGAAAGTTCTTGTTGGGAGCCTGAGTACACCATCATCAATACACCATCAAGATGACCAAAATCATGGGTAACACCTGCACACTCAGGAAAAATCATCAATAACATCTGTCAATACATATACATCAAATAACAATAAGTCAAAACACATCATCATTATCATGTATAATCCATAATCGAAATGAAATCACAATGTACCATAACCAGATCACTTGCATGCAAGTTTCCTCAAATAATAAGTCAATAAATGTTTTCTCAGTAGAGCGGGATGTTACCTTCTTGTCTACCCTGATGGGTCACCGAGACTTTTGAAGATGTTGGTCCTAATTTCGGTGATGTTTCTTTAGGCGAAAAAAATTGGAGTTAGAAACAACATGTCATTGTTGTGTTGATGACGCATGTGCTTGAAACCTCTAACCTTGTTACCTACTCAGATGCATGGGGACAACCTAAATGGGAGTAGGGTATGCAAAGAAAAATGTATTCTTTGCTAAAGAATAACACTTGGAATTTAGGCCCTCAACCTTAAGGAAAGAACATTGTGAAGTGCGATGGGTTTACAAGACCAAATTTACTTCTAAAGGTGTTGTTGAGGGACATAAAGATTTCTTTTTTATGAAAGGATTTTCTCAAAAAGAAGGAATCAACTACATTGATACCTTTCACCCTATAGCAAAGATGAACTCCATTTTACTAATTATTTCTCTTATTGCTTGATTTGGATGGTACATCCATCAAATGGATGTGAACAATGCATTTCTTCATGTCAATCTATCTAAAGAAATTTTTATGGAACAACCTCCTAGTTTTATGAAAGACTCTCATCTAGTTTGTCGACTTCAAAAGTCTCTTTATGGTTTGAAGTAAGATCACAAAGCTTGGTATGCTAATATTGACATTTTATTTCTTCAACTTGGTTTCAAACATCGTGAATCTGATCACATCCTATATGTACTCCATACTCATGGAGACACTTTGATTATTGTTGTATATGTTGACGACCTTCTCATAACTGGAAATAATATGGATCTCATTCTTAGATTGAAGAAACAACTTGCTAACTCCTTTGACATGAAAAACATTATTATTCTGCATTATTTTTTGGGTCTTCAAGTATTACCACTATTTGATGTTTTTTTCATTTCTCAATCTAAATATGTCATGGATCTTTTGACATGGTTTAATATGGCAGATTGTAATCCTTGTGCTACTCCTTTTCAATCTAGAGTTAAGCTGAGAAAAACTTGTCAAAATCCCACAATCGATGCTACACTTTATCAACAACTAGTCGATAGTCTCATTTATCTTGGTCACAGTTGACATGACATTTTCTTTATTGTTAGTGTGGTTTCTCACTTCATGTAAGACCCTAGAGAAAGACAATAGAAATAATTCAAAAGGATTTTTCACTTTATCAAGGGTACCACTTATGTTGGTATCAAATATTCTCGAAGTTTAGATTCATTGGCTGGCTTCACCAACTCTGACTGGGTAGGAAATAGTGATGATCGAATGTCCACTTCTGACTATGTATTTATCTTTGACATTGGATCATTTGTTTGGTCATGAAATAAATAGAAGGTAGTCTCCTTGTCGACTACATAAGCATAATATCGTGCTGTCATTCATGCAGGTACAGAGATAGTATGGATTCACCAAATTCTGGGTGAACTTAAATTTCATGTACAAACCTCGATTACAATATAATGTGATAATCACAAGAGACATCAGTCCCTAAGGCTAGCTAATGTCCCCCTCTCAACAATCAAACTCAAAACTAATTTCAATCCACCAACACTCTTCCCCTTAACCTGAACAACCCAAAAGATGGAATTCACCTGCACTTCTCACAGTCTCTCGAGCCTTTCCATTCCCCTTTAGAGCTTCCAGCATAGGTTGGACAAGAATTATTCTTGTTGGGACTTTAGGAATTTCACAGTTGCAACACAAATTCGCCCAGCAGCTAAACACATGCTTCTTGGATGAATTTCAAAAAGATCATCGCTCCTAGGCACACAACCCCTTTCTACTTGAAATTATAGCTCCAAAAAAAAACCAAACATGTCCACAACAACTTCCTACAAGATCTCACAATCAAAACTCCAAATTTGGATAGAAAACTCCATGTAAAAATAGTTCTCTATGCAAAAACATGAATGCATAATTCTGGTCTCCTACCCATATGAATTTCCTCTCTTTCTCTTCTTTTCTTAACTTGCACTCTTCCCCAAGCTGATTGTACTCTTCCCCCATGCTCTCAATAACTATGGGAAGTGACTCTCACACCAACCCTCTTACATGAATTCAATGATTGGGCTCTAGAACACTCAACAACTAATGGAAGTTTCATGAAAAGGATAATTTTGAGAAAAAAAAGGAAATGGGTTTTGGTTTACTATATATGGGTAATTCTCCCCATTGGACTCCTACTCTATCTTGTGGATACTTAGCACCAAATCTTTGTCTGTGTCTGTTTATAGTTGGTGATACATTTCATTCATTATATTTCAATTTACATCGTTTACATATTTGTTCTTGTCCATACATCACATTTACAATATACATCGCTTGGCTCTCGGCCACATACTACATTTACAATAAACATCCCTAGTTTGGTATTTGAAAACATGGATGTTACAGGAGAAACACTTTATTCATTTCATTTCCTCTTTTGGAAGTGGCACTAACAACCGATTTGAACTTATAGCACTCAAAGCTCTATTTAAACTTACCATGTGCAAGCACCTCACACATTTGTAATTATTTGGTGACTCCTTGATGGTGGTTTGTTAGATTAAAGGTGAACATGTCATACATAATATTACACTCCAAATATTAGCTTTGGATTTAAAGCAAGTTTCCCAACACTTTAATCATATCTCTTAGGCACATATGTATAGAAAACACAACATAGCTAATACATTTTCTAAAGATGATCTAAATTTAAATCCTAGCTTATTACATCTCAAGTTATTTGAGAATGGATTGAATTTGAATACTACTCTCGATCTCTAAAGATTCTTTGGTGACAATATTTGATTGATGGTGAGAATCAATTTTGAAATATGATAATAGATGTTGATGAATCTTCAGTCTTATTTTTTGAACAAATTTCAGTTTTGTGCTTTGTGATGTATATGTCTTAGTAGGAATTTTTTGCTCTGATAGTTTTATAACTTCAAATATAAAGTTGAATCTTTGGTGGAACGTTTTTCGTACAAGCACTCTCATGCACCTAAAGAATGTATTTTTCATTCGACTTATGAATAAAAAGTATTCTTTTTCCTTTGTGAAAAAATAAATTAAAAAATTAAATATATGTATAATATTCATATTTAAATTTATATTGTATTTATAATTTATATTTATTTTAAATGTTTTTATTTATAATTAAAAAATTTAATAAATTAAATATAATTAAGAATGAATTTTTTATATAGGTTATATAGATGAAATACAACATTTATTAAAAATATATTTGTTTTTTTATTAAATATGTATTGATTTTATAGATATAGATAAGTTATAATAATATTATAAAAAACAAAAAATAACTTAATTTAAAAAATATGGAGAAGAATATGTGTGTGTTTTTAATTTTTAAGAAATATATATATATATATATATATATATATATATATATATAT
>CBVK0100043633.1:778-32876 GCA_900067695.1 Picea abies | reverse complement strand
AAAAGGCCTTGTTGTAGCAACACCTTGCCTCTTCAAACCCTCATGCTTTGGTTGTATTTGTTTTATCTTCAGTTGCCATTTTGCCAATTTGATCTAAAGAAGGAGGAGAGAGCACGAGGCCTTGCTTTAGCAACACTGTAGTGAGCCTCTCTCCCTTAGGGCTTCATTTCTGAAGCCTTGATTTTGCAACACTTCATAACCCTTCCTTCTAGTCTTTAGTCACCCTCCTTCAACTCTTGCATCCTTCTTATTGACTCCATTAAATCCTAAGGCATTGATCTAAGCCTCCAGCGTTGAAGTGATTTGATCCCAAACACTCTCAAAATACACCTTTTTTATTTGAAAACCTAGTCCTATTGTTGTCATCATCATTGGCTATTATCATCATTATGCAGCAACATTTTTCCTTATAAACAATTGAATGGTGTTTAAATCATTTATTGAATGAAGGATTGATTGGATATATTGATTGCTACATCATTTTGGTATTTATTGGTGGAGTGATATTATTTCATTGCTATATTGACAAAACATTGACTTTGTCAATATTTATTGTTATAATTGCTTTTATGTTGAATTAGCAGATGATCTTTGATATATGAAGTACTAACCAAGATTTGCACATATAAGTTTCTTGTTGCTTTGTCTCGGACATGTGCTTTTTCTTCTTCTTTGGTTACTTCTTATTATTGGTTGTTTAGCCAAATCTTCTGCTTGGTGGTGACTTGTGATGGGGGGTTTACACTTTTGCCTTATCATCCTTCACCTTCTCAAAGCTCCAGGTCACCAAGGACATCTCCCTTGGGCATTACCACCCAGAATAGAAAGAATCATCCCATTGAGGTGACATTGGGTGGGATTGGTTCCTATTACGCCAGTTTATCCCTTTATCTTCTGACCTATAATCATAAATACAAATTGTGCGATAACACATACCAATACCAATACCAATACCAATACCATTGCCAATACCATATCATACCATACCAATACCAATACCATTGTCAATACCATACCATACCAATACATTGCCAATACCAATACCAATACCAATACCATACCAATACCATATGATTGCATACCAATACCAATACCAATATTGCATACCATTGCATTGCAATGGTATGCATTGACAATGATATGCATACATGGGATGGTATTGACAATGATATGCATTGACAACGATTGGAAAGGCAATGAATGGCATGGTAAGACAAGGCAATGCAAGGTATGGAAGCACATCTTAGCGTTAATTTGGAATCCAAACTGGAAGCTATTTTCGATGCTACACTATAAGCAAAACATAAAGCATGATTGGGAGCTGAACTAGGCACTAAACTAGGAGCTAAACCATGATCTAAACTAGGCGTTAAACCAAGAGCTAAACTTAGTGCTACACCAGGAGCTAAACCAAGAGCTAAAATAGGAGCTAAACTAGGAGCTAAACTGGGAGCTAACCCATGAGCTAAACTAAGAGCTAAATTAGGATCCACACCTGGAGGAAAAATAGGTGCTAAACTAGGAGCTAAACCAGGAGCTAAATTAGGCGCCACACATGGAGCTAAACTAGGAGCTAAACCAGAAGCTAAACTAGGTGCTAAACCAGGAGCTAAACCAGGAGCTACACCTAGAGCTAAACTAGGCACTAAACCATTAGCTAAACCAGGAGCTAAATTAGGCGCCACACCTAGAAATAAACTATGTGCTAAATTAGGAGCTAACACAAGAGCTATTTTGGGCATTATTTAGGGAGCTATATCTCAGTTTAGGCGCCAAATCAAGAGAAAAATTGTGTGCTAAATAGGGAGCTAAACTGGGCGCTAAAAAGGGAGCAAAACTAGGTACTAAAGAGGGAGAAAAACCTGGCACTAAAGATGGAGCTAAATTGGGTGCTAAACTAGGTGCTAAATCTAACACCCAAGTGAACACGTCGTTTAGCCCCAAATTTTTTGCCATCCCATCGACCCAATTCATGTCCTCAAATGAACTAAAATCCGGCGCTAAACTAGGCGCTATTGGCATGTTTTGTTGTAGTGTATACAATATCCAAACAGTTTATAAAATGAGAAAAGAAAGCTTGTATGTGATTGCACAGTTAGATGATAACTATGATCATATACATATCAATAAACCATAACATGTATATGAGATGTTAGATAATAGAGAATACAAATTGGATATTTATGAATATGAATATATAGTGAATAATACAACTTCAACAAGAAACCTGCATACAAGAGTTAGATACAGAAATGTGAATATACAATAAGTGAATTTGCACAAAAGGAGTTCTATGTGTAAATACAACTACACAGCAAATAAATAGACACACAGACCACTGGTGCCCCCCCCCCAAGTAGTCGTGGCACTACTTCAACTCAATAAACAATCATGACCAACGCATCAACTTGTATTCATAAAAAGGGATTTACAGAGGCAAATTCAAAAACACGAAATATCATCATGCATTTTTTTTCTCAGAGAGAGTTCAGTATTTATAGAGTTTTAGACATAGCTAAGAGGTCGACCACTGAAAGGGTCGACACTCTCTTACAACAAAAAATCATTAATATTGACAACGAACAACATCTTCTTAATAACTTATGTGCTCAAAATAGAGGCCGAACACAACTGTTCAAATCAAAGTAATGAGTTCCACAGCTGGAGGATCCGATTATTGGATTATTGTCTTAAACTAGGGGTTGGTTTTTTGGTCCATCAACTATAATCATGTACTTGCAAGCATTGGACTTTTATATGTCTTTGTTAAGTCCATGTGATGGTGGAACTACTTTGTTTACTTATAATGAATGCATTATTTTTATAGTACAAATGCAACATGTAATCCATTGGAAAACACAATGTGCACAAGCTTGATAGTTCACAAAGACCAAAGTTTGTTTGATAGCTTTATGATTTCATGGAAACAAAACCAATAATATAGCTAAAAGAAAAGTGACCATGGATTTATGACTATGAAAAGTGAAATATAATCCAACAAAGATATAGATTCGAGGAAGAAATATAAAGAACACAGTGAACAAAATCACATCACATAGTATCGAACCAATCATAAATTCAATTTGTGAAATTTCATAAATAAGAAAATAAATTTCTTTTTAAAAACACAAGTCAATATATGATTTAAACAATACTTTGGAGACGGTTGCAAATTCAAGGTAAATTAATAAGAGGACACTGTAGTTCAACTTGTCATTGAAAACTATAGTCCCTGGTGGAGCCATGGAATAATTAGACCAATATTCATTCCATTCATTTTCAATGCATCACACGACATGATGAGACACTTAGTACCGAGATTCTATCTATTTACCCCTCTCACTTACATGATTTCATGTGCCATCGTTTTCCATAAGAGAGGTTGCATTGGTGTGACATTAGGTAATTTGAGAGTTGGAGAGTGAGTGGATAGGTTGAAAGAGAAAGATAACACCTAGTGATAGTTGGTGACATTTGAGAATTATAATATATTGTCTACAATGCGTACATTATTTTTTTACATGGGTTTCGACATTAGGGTTTTCTAGTTCTATTATTCTATGACACTAAGTAACGTGCTCGATTTACTTCAAAACCTAATACACATCTCTTCCTTCCATTGATGCCCATCCTAATTTCTTTGCAACTATATATACCCTTACAAACTACCTGGTTCCATTTGGAGTTTTGTGAATGATTACTTATAGATATTTAAAAAAACTCAAACATTTCTATTCTTTGGCATTCATTGTTAATTCTATGATAGATTTGGTGGCTTTGAAATCAAAACATTAAGTAATTGTTAGTTATGAAGGTTTTTCTTGCCATGTGGGTGCATATATATCTCTCTCTTCCTCCATACTTTTCCACCAATGCCATACGACTATCACCAATCCTTTAATTTCATGGTGGTGACTTTTGTTTATTTACCCTGTATACTCCCTATCCACTATTTTTGTTCACTACAATTGCCTATCGAGCATAACCTCTTTGTCTTTTAAGGATTTTCATACATTGTGCTATAAGTTCTTCTTTAACATGCCCCTTGAAGTTGTAGCAACAATAGTGGGACATTCTAACATATGTGTGGGTTAACGACATCTAATTGAGGGAGGTTGCTAGAAGATTGATAATTGAAATTGGAGGACAAACAATAATTGGAAAATGGTCAAAACGTTGAACATTTAGACCACCCAAAAACATTATACATATTAAACTTAAAAAGGAAAACTGGGCAAAAATGAACGACTTAGGGTATAGTTTCCAAAAAATAAGAGACTTTTTATTGATGTTGGCTAAATGTTCTACCTTTTGGGTTTTTTTGGATGGAATCCGACGATGTAAATCTAGACAAAATCGCTATATTTTGTTGTTTAAATTGCATTTTTTATTGCATAAATGGATTTGGTGTGCTAAAAAACCTCGGAGGCACTTAGATTATACAAACTTAGCCACTCAAATATGCAGATCGAACAATTCCTCACCGGATTTTAGGCAAATTCAAATGGAAAAAATCGTTGAAAAACTTCCAAAAAGTAGAACATTTAGACTACACTATTTTTATCTAATAAATTTTATAGGTGAATCTCTATTTTCTTAATGAGTGAATAGAGATGGTAAGGTTTTATTCACCCTGCAATTTTTTTGGGTATAGTTTTCATCAAAATAAGAAACTATTTATCTAGTACATTTTATAGGTGAATCTTTGGGTATATATTTTTTTGACAATTGGATAATTGGGAAAAAATCTCTATTTTTATAATAGGTGAATAAGACTGGCAAGGTTTTATTTACCTTGCAATTTTTCTTTTAAGTATAGTTTCCATCAAAATAAGAAACATTTTATCTATAAAATATATAGGTGAATCTAGTTAAATATTTATTTGACAATTGGGCAATTAAGAAAAACAATGAATTTGGGTATAGTTTCAGTTGGGATTGGTTCTGAAGAAGTCGGTGTCCGAGTATTGACCTAGCAGATTCAACGAATTCTCCTATAGCCTGAATGCGTTGGAGGGCATAAAAAGAATTGGAGGTAGCTAGAAACAAAGGAGCTTCTTCCTCGGTTTATCTTGAGGCTTCTATTCAATCGAACATCTCTAGGGACGAAAGTCTGCGTGAAAATGGTGGTTGCAGGGGGGCTTGGTCAGGACTTTCGAGATCAAAATCTATCTCTATGGCACCAATTCGATAATACAAGCAATTCAGATGGCTCCTCCCTATTTCAAAGTAGGGGATGTAATGAATGGAATAGAAATGGGGGATGGATATAGTAGGAATGTGTTTCTTGGCTTAGTTCGTATTTCACGAGGAGTGATATATAATGGGTTACGAACTATAGCAATTTTAAGGACATGGAATGATTACGAATGGATAGGAAGGTTGACACAACAATCAGCGTGAGAGGTTTTGGAGTAGGATCATCTGTTGTGTATTTGGCATAACATATTTCATCTTCAGTGTTTGCAACATGTTTGACGAAATACCTGAACAGATTTTTGGTTTGACAGAAGTCCAGTTTGCAACATGTTTGAGGGAATAACTGAACAGGGTTTGGGCTTGTCAGATTGTTTCAAATATTTATGAAGTCCCTGGCGGGGTAAACCATCACCCTATAGGTGAAATATATTGATTCCATCTCCATTTTAAAGAGAAAGGTGTAGCCTAAGGAGAGGATCCATGCAGCTCTGCAATTGTTGTTCTTTTTTGGTAAGTAGTTAGTAGATTTTTGTGTGGTTAAATAAGACATGTTTGCCACAATTTTTTTAATGTCTGTTGGATTCTTGATAGTACACATATTTGTTGGAAAATTTACAATAAGTTTGAAAGAATGGCTCAATGAAATGTTGTTGCATGAATTGTAGTCATTGTTGGTTACATTATGTAAAATACCCTTATTAAACTATAAATAAAATTACATACTTTGGGATCCTTTTGGAACAATTCCAAGGTGATCATGTATCTTTTATTTTCTCTCTCCATCAGCATATTTATAAATGTGTGCACCCTAATTTCTTACAAATCTTCCTTGAATTGATTAACTATCTAGATCACCTCAGATGCATGTTTCAGATTAATAGCTTGATCATGATCCCCATGGCTTTTATGATTTTCAGTTGAATCCTTTTCTCTATTACCAACCTTAACAAAATTTGAAAATAATGATGATAAAACACCCTCAAATTCTAGAGCATTTGAGCTGTGGACTGAGGTGTTGATTTCAACATTGTGGTCTTCAATATGATCTGTGTTTTCCTTGTCAGCTATAGATTTTTCTTCTAGAGAATATTCAAGTTCTCTTTGATCTTCAAAATGGTGAACATATTCCAATAAACTTGTTTCCGTAGATTGTTTATTATAAAATTCACATTTCTTGAGTTGGAAATATTATTTGATGAGTTGCATTCCGATTGTAATTAATGCTCTATTTGATTTAAAAAAAAAATGAATTGGTCAAATCCGGTTATAATTTGTTTGATTGGAATGATTTTGGTAAAGGAAAATCAATCTTGTTTCCTCACTGTGCAATGATAAACGATTGATATCTATAACAAACTTTGTTTGATTGATCCTGTTAGGATTTTGTTATGAGTCAGACTCACAGCCTAAATCACTTGCTATATAGTTATCGTGATTTGAAAATAATCCTGTTCGATTCGATTATTTCTCCTGTTGATAAGACAAGTATAACAAAGTGTTTGCGATTTGTTTTGTTTTCAATTGAATATCAAAATGATTTCATAACTGATGGATTCGATTTGTTGAGAAACGATTATGGTGTTGTTCCATACGATTTCATTCACCCGACTTACGATAATAATCGAAACAGAGTATCCCTATCTCTGTATTCGGTTGAATGATGTGGATCCTGTTGGTATAATTATTTCAAACTAAATGATTCGTTTTCAGATAGTTCTTGGATGATGATTAAATTTAATTCTTTAAAAAGATTTGAATTAATCTCAATGCTGATTCTGTATCTTATTTAGACTAGCTACAGAATCGCATGATTTTGTAGCTAGTCTATAGAATTAGATTTTTATTGTTTTATTAATAAAATATCTCTCTAACTTGTCTATTTCTGACCTGTTCCAGGTAAATTCGAATTGCATGGTACATGTTAGGCAGTTCAAGAGATATTTGGGTGTTTTAGTTTTATTGTAGTTACTTAGTTTAGTTAAAATTGGGAATATCTTCCCAGATTTATGTAAATAATGTGATAACTTCCATAGGGAGGTTTTACCCTGTGGAAAACTTATAAATACTTATTATTTTGTGTAATAAGGATCATCCTCATTTGTGGGAGAACCAGGATAATGGATATCTAATAGAGACTGAGACAAAAATTGATGTTTTGCTACAACTTTAGCTTTCATAATATCAATCTTTTGTTTCATGTTTATGTTATCAATT
Organism: Picea abies; assembly: GCA_900067695.1. Classification (NCBI taxonomy): domain Eukaryota; kingdom Viridiplantae; phylum Streptophyta; class Pinopsida; order Pinales; family Pinaceae; genus Picea; species Picea abies. Next base: position 25,463 of record CBVK0100043633.1, on the reverse strand, counting down.
TGCATTTGATTAATGACTACTTTAGCTATCTTAGTCTTTTGCAAATGATATAAATTAATTAATATGATCCTTATCTGATTTCTTCCAGTATTTAGAAACATAGCAATTACTTGATTCAGTTTATGAATGACAGATTCCTCTTCTTCATCAATTGGATTATTCTGTATAAGTCTTTGCATAACAGGTTTACCTAATTGTGGAGATTTATAAATCATATAATTGTTGTGATTTTTATGTCTTGTTTGTCATGTAAACAAACTTAGAGAGCATTGTAGCTATCATTTACGAGAAGCTTCTCGATTAATCGGTGTGAGTTTCCTTCCTCCGATCTGCTAGTACAGTCATCATACACAGGGAAAATCTAGAACATATTTCCAGGTTAGTTTGTGATTATTTTCATTGATTTGATTAGATATATTTGTAGTTTAGATTAGTAATTTAGTTTAGTTATTTTTTAGTTTTATTTCTGTTCATAAAATTATAAAATCAACAAAAATATATTTTCCTGTCTTAGGGAAGAATATAAATGAGTTTTTCAGGTTTTAATTAAATCTGTAAATTGTGGATAATGTACATTTTGTGAATAAGTTATATTGTAGTTGGTAGTTATATAGTTAATTAGAGTTAGTATAGTAGTAATTAGTAGAATATATATATATAGAATAGTTAGTTTAGTTTAGTTTGTTTTAATAATTAGTTTTAATTTAGTTGTTTAATAGTTAGTTTTAATTAGATTAGTTTATTAGTTTGTTTTATTTATTTTTAGTTAGATTAGTTAGTTTAGATTAGTTTTCTTTTGTTTTCTTAGGACCTTAGATCGGTTAACGGAGCCGCTAAACCCATCAGGGTGGTTCATCCCAAACAGCTTGGGTTATTAGACAACCCCGGACCAGTTCCACTCTCTCAGTTGACGGACGGTCGATTTCACCCGTCAACACCGTTTATTGGCAAATAAAATAGTGACAAATGGCAGGTAGTTTTACAACTGTTTGAACCACAATGTAAACCCAAACGCGCAAACCATTGTATTGGATCCATGGTCATATGGCATATATGTTATAACTACGGGCTGGGGCTAAGCCCCAGCCCGACCCCCGCCCATATATACAAAAGTTTGATTTTAAATATAATGCAAATAGTTATATGGTAAGCAACAATATATGGGTGTATTAGTCGGGTGGACTTTGTTAAAGATTTACACCTGTGGAGAGGTCTGGGGTAAGACCCCCACGGACCCATAAAATTTTAATCAAACCAATAGCCAATAAAGGGGTGCCACGTGGCAGTCCATGACTGGGCCACGTGGCACACAATCACTTGTCCAAATGATGCCACATGTCAAAATACCATTCTCCCTCAGCTACCAACCAAACACTGCCATGTCATCACATGCCATGTCAGCGTATGGTCGTATAGCCCTGCCACGTCAGCTTGTACGAACTGTACAGTCAGCATCCTTTTTTTGCCTGTTTGCCATTCCGAACAGATTGTGATATCTCTCGCTCTCGATGTTCGTTTGAGACAAAATGAGTTGCGTTGGGTTCACAATGACGAGGCCTACACTCTCGTCTAATTTGAATTGATTCCAAGCACTTTGAATTTTTGAGCAAAATTTGATCCCCTGATCAGCAACAATCTTGGAGTATCCTATTATGAACTTACAATAGTAGTTGGGTAGTCCAAGGAAGACTCTCATGTCATGATATATCCTCGAATATTCCCAATATTTGATTTCCTTGACCTTTGTAGGGTCCATGCAAATGCATCCTTGGACAATCCAATGCCCCAAGAATGGTATCTCAGTCTGCCCAAAAGCACACTTGGACTTATTCAAGAACAATTGATTCCTTTGTAGTGCGTCAAAGACCTGTGCCAAATGTTTCTTGTGCTCCTCCATAATTTCATTTTACACTACGATTTCATCTAAATAAATTGCAAAGAACTTGTCCAAAAACTCTCACAACACGTCATTCATCAATGCACAAAAGGTTGCAGGGGCATTGCACAACCCAAAAGGCATCACTAGGAACTCATAGATCCCATACCTTGTCACCATGGCTATATTTGTTTTTGTCTCCTTCTGCAATTCACACCTGATAATACCCATGTTGTAAGTTAATATTTGAAAATACCTTGGCCTTGGCCAACATGTCAAAGAAATCAACAACTAAAGGCAACAAGTATTGGTTCTTCACAATTTTTTTTATAGATGCTCAGTATTCCAAACACATCCTCATATCTAAAGTGTCTTTCTTCTTCTGGAAGAGAACCAGGGCACCATATGAGGACCTGGACAGATGAATGAATCCATCATCAATCAATTATGTTAACTATCTCTTCAACTTTTCCAACTCAGTTCCGGACAATCAGTAAAAAGATATTGTCGATGATTGCAACTCAGGATCTATCTCTATATGGTGGTCAATAGTGCGTTGCAGGGGGAGCACTTTCAGAAATTCATCTGAAATTTTGTCCACAAAATCACCCAACAGGTTAGTGAGCTCTGGTAGAACAGGTGTCCCCACTCCATCCTCTTGAACTTCTCCAAAAATTGCTACATAAATTTGCAATACATTCTCACTCGTTGCTCTCTTCATACTCAATGAAAACATAAGATGCACCTTTCCACGATAATTCCTTGCAGTTGTGCACACAGCCCAAGCCTTTTGTTCACCAAGTATAGCCATCTTTTCCATCCATGGCATGAGGATCAAATGCATCCTCCTTAGGAACTCCTATCCAAGAATCACCTTAAAGTCATCCATAGGAATCACCGTGAAGTTAGCCCGAACTTCCCACTTATCAAGTCGAATCTGAACTGAGGAGGGAACACCAATTATTACCTTTTCCTTAGATTTTACTGCCTTCACCATAGCTTCGCATGGGGAGACTATAAGTCCCACCTCTTTCACTACCCTAGTATTTAGAAAGTTGTGTGAGGCACTCGAGTCAACCATAGCTTGCATTATTCTTCCATTGATAACCAGATCCACAAAACACAATTGATGGTCTTGGCTGCCAACCTTTCAACCCAAGGCATCCAATGCACCAAACCTTTGCATTTTGCTGCAAACCAAGTCTTGCCACTCTTTTTGTGTTAAGTGAGAAAAAAAACATAATCACAATACAACATATCTACATTGTTCTAGTATTTTTCATACTATGTGGGAGTGCCCCTTGGTCCACCACTTGGTTCTAAAGTGCTTTGTTGCAAGTCCCTATATATCCTAGTTCATTCCCTAGACCAAGATTATTTTTCCTCAAGTCGTGGTGGGACACTTGGATTGAATTTACTTGAGTTATCTATGGTTTTCTCCCATCGTACGACTTCACCCATCTCTTTCCAAGGAGTCACACCACCCTGGGTCACCCCACTTTTGGACTGTGCGAAGCTTGTCATATTGTACATCGTTTCTATGGAAAACCCTTCATTGAAAAACTCCTATGATGCCATCTGTCACGCCCCCAAAAGTCATTCCAAGTCCAACCTTGGCATCTCATGGACATGCGACACTGCAGTGGTTCTCCCTTGGTAGCTTGGCTCAACCAAGGATACTTTACTCGAAATACACCTCTTAACCTAGAGCATACCCATACTTTGTTCTAGGCTAGGAAAGAGTCACGTCCTCATTCTATGAAACTCAGTTGTATACTTAGACATTTGTTAACTTAGTTTAACACTTAGTCAATTTGTCATACAACATAAAACATGTGAAACACAAGAGATGGATATAGTGTGGGCAGCACTAGCGGTGCCTAATACTCGACTTCATTTATTTATATTGCAAAAGAAAAATAAATCTTTACAAACATAGCACTACTATCTCAGTTACATAGAAGGTAAGAGTCTCACAACTCTAACTCATTCACCAAAATTGTCTATACCTGCAGTTCTGTCACACCGAGACTTCCCCCTTGTCGTTTCTCCTTGTGTCAGACTGAGGTGCACCCCACTAATGCACCTAGCCTCAAAGCTCCATGTCTCTTTCTTTCACTTGTTTATCCATGTCTTCCTTTGGTTTTGTACCCTTGATTTTATGTGTACTCCAAGAGACACTTGTGTGAAACATCATGTCTCTTCGGTGTGTCATGCCCCTTCATGAATTGTCACACTCAACTTATCATCACTCCCTCTTTGGATCCAGTGTGCCCATCTAAGCCCACGTTCCCATCAATTGACATGTATTTTGGACTGACATGCCCCATCCTTAAGTGTGTTCCCCATTGCCTCATTATTTTCCTTGTGTCAATCATTGCGACTCTTCGTGGGTGTGCCAATGGGGTCATCCAACCTCTCTAGTGTGCCCATGTTTCCAAGGAAAAAGGGTTCTGCTACTTGGGTGTGCTCCCATGTTTACCCTTCCTTGCCCAAACACAACCCAAGTCTTTGTCATTCATTGCAAGGGAATAAGGGTGTGTTCCCCCTTGGGCTCGCACGTCACCATCGTGCCCCAAGGTGCTCCTTCTCACACTCAAATATCTTTGTTTTCCCAATTGATCATTTCCTCCTTATTCTCTTCATTCATTTTTCCATTGAATCTGCCTAAGGAGCGTGTGCACTTGGTGGGAGTCCTGGGAGGCCTTACATCACCTACTTCCTTTACCTCTGCGTTCCCGTAACTCCTCGAATACTTCATTTAATTTTTTATATTATTTATTATCCTAAGTTTCTTCCCCTTTTTTGTGGACCTACCATATTGGGACATGTGGCAATGACATGGACATATCCTTGGGTGGCATGTGGTAGCGGCATGGACATATCATTGGGTGACATGTGGTAGGGAGGTCGACCTACCCCGGGTGACACATGGATGGAAAAATATGACTGGACAGTGACATGTCATGTGACTAGGTGGTTATTGGATGTGACGTGTTGGGCATTCACAAGTTGACTGGGCAATTATTTGGCAATGACTGGGCGACCAAAATATTACCAAGCCATGAATTTTTCTAAGGCATGAGACCTACACTAAGGCCTCCATAAACTCCTTTATTTCACACATGAATGATGAGGAAGGTGTTTTCATTATAAACACTAATTGTTACCCTTCCCAAATGAATGTGGGACTAAAAAGGTGAAATCAAATAAATGGACAAGATTCACCCACGAACTAGATCGACTGTGGTTGAGTCTCCATATTTTGCAGCTCATATCTTTTGATCCAAATGTCTTTTTGGTGAAAATGAAACCTTGTTGGAAAGGTAATTTGAGAAGAAAGATAATGGGACAAGTTTCAATGGTTGAATTTGGCCATAATCGTTCTAGAAATTAAAATAATAGTCAACTGTCTTTTCATGGTTCCTTGGGAAATCTATTTGGAACCTCGACTTCTTGAGGCTTACGTTGAAATTCAGACCTCCAAATTTCACTCAAGATGGCTCGCTAGAAATCCAAAATAATGAATATTATTTCTAGTATGATTTCCATGGCTGAGAAGTAACTTATCATGCACAAAAAATTAAAATGCTATCAATTTTGTTTTAGGTAGTGAACTTCAAATTTTGGAAATCAAAGTTTATTAAACAAATTTTATAAAAAGGTAAAGTGGGTCCCTCTTGGAGGAACGAATTTCAATGAACTAATTCATTAATAAGTGTTTAATCAATCATTCATTTAAAGGATCTACTCTTTATTCCAAAATGAGGAAGCATGTGGGAAACTTCTAAAAGAACAAAAACCCTAACTTCTAGGGAAAAGAATTTCAAAGAAGCATTGGGAGTAGATTTCAAAGGGGGAGAGCACCATCAAAGATGACGTGAGATAATCAAAATAATATTGTTCAACCTTTAGTACACAACCAACTTTCTTGTCTAGAAATACATATCTCCATGCTATTGCTTCTTCTTCTTCTACATGATTTCTCTCAAAGATTTGTGTTTATATGTCTGAGACTGAGCATAAGGTCAAGTTTGAGTGTTTTTCTTTCATTATTCCAAGCCTCTGTCTAAAAGATCAACAAGAGTATTTTATAGCCATATATACAATTGATAATGTAAACCAATGTTGTCTAATAGATTTATGGAAGTTTAGTTCTTGCATTTGGTAGGCTTTATTTCTGAGCATTAGTCAATCGACTTACTAAAATTATTTGTCATGTGACATATCTTTTATGTATTGAAATCCCTAGAGAACTAATTTGAGGCACATCTTTAACGATTTCTTAGACTTTGAGATTTATGAGTATGCTTTTTTTGGAGTGTGATCATCATATTCTTTTAGTTTTAAATGCAATACTCATTTAAAGTTCTCTAAAATGATCAACCCCATTTCACTCTTTTTATTGTGAAAAAATATGGTTGTATCTTTTGCTTTCATGTGTTTTAGAGGGATGTTATAATGAAGATGAGAAAATATTTATTTTGATATCGAAGAATTTCTTTATCTTTTTATTGTTAAGAAAATGCTTGGTCCATTTCTAGTAAAATGTTGCACTCAAGGAGAAATATGGTTATCAATAACCATTTTATATAAAATCTAAAGCAATGGAGAATTCAATTTTTTTGTTTAGAATTTTCTCATTTGACACTGATCCAAGAACATCAACTACATCTTTCAGAAAAATAGAAGACTACCACCTCTTTAAAAATGTAAGGGAATTTTATCCTCATGATATTATCTTAAAGACCATGAAACAATCTTTTAGATCAACATTTTTGGTGACCATACTGGGGAACAATTTGTTTTCAAGAAAATATGATACTTTTTAGGATCATATATTATTAGAAAACTAGAAGCTATCTAGTTCATGTTTTGAAAAAATATTTAGAGATTGATCTAAGATGAATTGGGTTCTTGAAAACCTTGTTCAAGGAGTATCAAATTTCCTTGTAAATATGTTATTACAGTTCTAAGAACAATTTAGTTATGCCAACTTTTTCAAAACCAAAGAACCATACAAGATTTGGGAGGATGATATCCCTGGTGAATCCATCATTAAAGATCCATATTTTGAAGAAATATTCCTAGGAAACTCCACCAAAAATATTCCATAATTTCAAGAAGATCCATATGATGACTCTTCCAATGAGTTCCTTTCATGTTGTGATGACATTTCATATTCCCCACCAAGCCCAAGAAAATTTGTTAAAGTTCTGGTAAGGGGAGAAGGTACCCAAAGAAAAAAATGGTTGCACATAAGTCCACTTAATTTGCAAGGAGAAGTTCATTCCTTGCCAAATATTTCCATGGACAAGTTTCCCATGTTTTTCAGAAATACTTCAGAAGATGCAAAGAAGCATTTGGTCAAGTTTGATAATGCTTGTGATATTTATAATGTGGTTGGAGATTATGTTGCATGTCGTCTATTTATACTAACTCTAAAAGGAAATGCCAATGAATGGTTTTATTCATTATTTCCCGGAACCATCACTAGTTGGGATGTATTAGAAAATTTATTTGTTGAGAAATATTTCCCAAGGAAAGATCTATATCCTCTTTTCTTGAAGTTGGTTGAAATCCATATGAATGAGGAAGAGATGGTCAAAGATTTCACTTTTAGATTTATGAAATTCATTCATGCGATTCCTCAAGAAATATTTTCAAATTATGTCATAATTTTTAGTTTTTATGAAAATTCCTTGCCCGTGAATTTGAAATTTTTATTGAAGAAAGAGGGAAAGTACACCTGGAAAGAGTTAATGCAAGGAGCTCAAGTCATTGAAATAACTATTCATGATATTAGTGCTAATCTCTTAAACTTCCCAATATTGTTCCAAGACAATGGAGGAAAGGATTTAGAAGAAAAATCTAACGAAAGATGTGAATTTTCTTTTCCATCAGAGTTTGTTTCTAAAGATGAAAGCGAGAATCCTGATGTCTCAATTCAAGAAGAATACTATCAACCACATTCTCCATGGGAGGAAAATTTTGACCTTTCATATTCTCAATTTTAGAGTAATGATCACAATGAGTTTAAAGACATATTTGATGAACCTCCATTAGATGCACATGAAGATTTAATTCAATATGATAATGTGGAAAATGTTGCAACATGTTTGCAATGGCCACATCTTGATGATGAAAAGTTACAAGAACATTGACAACAAGAAGAATCGGTGGAATAAATTAATCTTGAGAATAATGATGGGCAAGATTGCCATTGCATGAAGGAAGAATACTTCCAGGACATTTCCAATGAATCAAAAATATTAGATGTGGTTGGGGATAAGAAGAAATATGAAAATATTTTCAAATGGGAAACTTCTCATCCAACCAAAGACTACAACACTCATTAGGAATCGAGATTTTATTTTATTGACTCATGGTTCCAAAGCATTGTTATCCAAGCAATGCAATCAGATTTTGGGCACATTTGGCTCAATTTTATTTTAGTACAATTTGGGCATGCTCTTGATGCCTTGATAGAAGCCCCGATATGTTCCCTAATTCTAGAGTCATTCCATAGATCATTTGGATGCTTGAATGGCTCCATTGGAAATCTACTTATACTTGAAAAGTCTCCCTTTCCTCCAAGTAGGTTAGGGTAGGTAGATCTCATTTATATATAGTTTTTTTCTTCAGTCAATTTTTTTCATAGTAAAGAAGTTGCTAGATGGAGATAATGTTTGAAGATGACTCCATGGCTTAATAGACCAAGATTTTGGATACTCAACAACCCACAGGGGGGTCAATTTCCAACAATTGGAGCCATATTTTGATGTGTTTTTTTGACACCCATCAACTAAGTGATTGGGATAAATATGTGAACTTATTTTTATTTCAAATAGAGACCAATTGTTTTTTAACTTGGAAAGTTTGAAATAATATTCAACCGTTGATCATGAATACCTAATGAGTTTCCAAACAACTTCAGCTCTCAAGTTATTCATCATGAAAAACTAACATAGATGGTTTCTCTTTGAAATGAAAGAGAAGAAAACAAAAGATACTAAAAGATTGGAATTTCTTATGTCTATATTCTCACTAAATAGCCCTATGTCTCAGCTCCATTCAACACTTTACAAAATCTAAAACAAAGCTCATATGCCCAAGATATGTCATTTTCTTCCCACATACTGTTGCCCCATACTTAGCCATTTTTCCATTTTCCTTATTCTCCACTCTCCACACTTTATACTTATCCATTTTTCTTTCTTCCCACTCTACTCTCCTTCCTCACTACTCTCCATACTTAGCCAATCTTCCACACCATTTCCATATTTAATTATTTTCCATACTTAGTCCATTTCCATTTTCATTATCCACTTAGTTCATTGTCATAGTTCATTTCCATGTTCATCTTCATAATTCATTTTCATTTTCCATTTTCCATTTTACTCTTCCTATTTCCTTTTCTTTTTCCATTTCTTTTCTCCATTTTCCATTATCTATATTTGATATTTCATTTCCATTTTCTTATTCTCACGTAACTCTATGACTTACCTCCCTAACACTTAGTCATTTTTCATGACTTACCACTTTTTCTCCTCTTTAAACTATGTCTTCCATTATGGATGGAGGGCAACCTTCCTCCTCATTTACCTTTTTCCCATGTCTTGTGCCACTTAGTGATTTTACTGGGTTTTACACTTTATTTTTATTGAGTCCTATACTTAGTCTATTTTTCAATCACAGATTTCCGAGTCCTCTCCTTCCACCATTTTCATCTCATCATGTCTTTGTCCTGTGCCCGCAATCCTACCTTCACCATAATTCACTTTCCATTCCCCTTTTTTTCACCTCATACTTGGTCATTTTACTAGGGTTTAGACTCTATTTTTACTGAGTCCTATACTTATTCTATTTTTCAATTATGGATGTGGGAGTCATCCCCTTCCACCATTTTCATCTCATCATGTACCTTTTCTTCATCTCATACTTAGTCATTTTACCAAGTTTTATCTCCTCATCTACTTCCTTTACCTACGAATTCACATAACTCCTCAAACACTTCATTTACTTTTTTAATATTATTTTTTATCCTATGTTTCTTCCCCCTTTTCATGGACCTACCATATTGGGACATGTGGCAGAGACGTGGACATATCCTTGGGTGACACATGGCAGCGACATGGACATATCCTTGGGTGAAACATTACTAGACATGATGTATCCGACATTCATAGGTTGATTGGGCAATGATTGGAAAATGACCGGGCAACCAAAATATTACCAAGGCATGAATTTTTCTTAGGCATGAGAGCTACACTAAGGCCTCCATAAGCTCCTTTATTTCACACATGAATGGTAAGGAAGGCATTTTCATTATAAAAACTAATTGTTTCCCTTCCCAAATGAATGTTGGACTAAAATGGGGGAATCAAATCAAGGGACAAGATTCACCCACGAACCAGATCGATGGTGGTTGAGTCTCCATCTTTCATAGTGCATATATTTTGATCTAGATGTCTCTATGGGGAAAATAAAACCTCGTTGGAAAGATAATTTGACAAGGAATACAATGGGATAAGTTTCAATGGCTTAATTTGGCCATAATATTTCTAGAAATTAAAATAACAATCAACTCTCTTTTCATGGCTCCCTAGGAAATCTATTTGGAACCTCGACCTTGTGAGGATATAAATTGAGATATAGACCTCCAAATTTCACTCAAGATGGCTCATTGGAAAGAAATAATAATGAATATTATTTATAAAATGTTTTCTATGGATGAGAAGTCACTTATCATGCTCAAAAAATTAAAAGTCAGTCGATATTTTTTAGTCGGTCAACTTCAAATTTTGGAAATGAAAGTTTATTAAATAACTTTTATATAAAGGTGAAGTGGGTCCCACTTGGATGCATGCATTTAAATGACCTAATTCATTAATAAGTGTTTAATAAATCATTTATTTAAAGGATCTACTCTTTACCAAAAGGAGGAAGCACGTGGGAAACTTCCAAAAGAATAGAAACCCTAACTATTAGGGTAAAACATTTCAAAGAAGCATTCAAAGAATATTTAAAAGGGGGAGAGAACCATCAAAGATGAGGTGAGATCATCAGAATATCATTGTTCATCCTTCAGTACAAAATCAACTTTCTCATCTTCAAATACATATCTTCATATTCTTGCTTCTTCTTCTGCTACATGATTTCTCTCAAAGCTTTGTGTCTGTATGTCTGAGATTGAGCATAAGGCCAAATTAGAGTGTTTTTATTTTATTCTTTCAGGCCTCTATCTAAAATATCAATAGGAGTATTTTACATCCATATATATGGCTGATAATGTAAATGAGTGTTGTCTAATAGATTCATAGAATTTTATTTCTTGCATTTGGTAGGATTTATTTATGAGCATTAGTCAATTGAATTACTAAAATGATTTTTATGTGACATATATTTTATGTATTGAACTCCCCAGAGAACTAATTCGGGGCATAAATTTAATGATTTCTTAGACTTTGATATTTATGAGTATGATATTTTTGGAGTGTTCTCATCATATTCTTTTAGTTTTAAATGCAATACTCATTTAAAGTTCTCTGAAGTGATCAACCCCATTTCACTCTCTTTCTTATGAGAAAATACGGTTGTATATTATGCTTGCATGTGTTTCAGAGCGATTTTATAATGAATCCAAGCGCGCGCGCGCACACACACACACACACACACACATTGAAGCCTTTATTTGTATTTTTATTGTTAAGAAGTTGTTTGGTCCATTTCCAGGGAAATGTTGTAGTACTCAAGGAGAAATATGGTTATCAAGAACCATTTTATATAAAAACTAAAGTAATAAAGAATTTGGGGCTTGTTTTGTAGCATTCTCCCATTTGAAAATCCAATCCAATAACATTAGCTACATATTTTAGAAAATTAGAGGAGTACCACCTATTTAAAAATGCAGGTGAATTTTATCCTCATGATGTTATCTTAAAGACCATGAAATAGTCTTTTAGATAAAAAAAATTCAAAAATATATGATCCCCAATTTTAAATTCCCTTTGTATCTTACCTTTACCCACATAAATATTTTGTTTTTCATGTGCTTCCTTTAAATTATATTTAATATTTGACCATTTTATCTTCCATTTCCTTGAGTAAATTTGGCCCAAACACAACTCTATCTAATGGATTGTCCCAACTCTCTAGAGTATTTCATTTTCTACCATATAAAACTTCAAATGGATTCATTTTCAATGAAGCTTGTTATCCATTTTTATATGTAAATCAACCAAATACAAGTAACCCCCCCACTTGGATGGTTATCCATCACACAAATCCTCAACATCTCTTTAATCACTTGATTGACTCTCTCTACCCATATGTTTGTGGATGATAGGTTGTACTAAAATTCAGATTTGTGCCCAATCCTTAAAATAATCCCTTCCAAAATTTTGAAGTAAACTTTGGATCTTTATATGAAACGATTGCATTAGGGACTCCATGCAACCTAGAAATTTATTTCATATATATTTCTTCAATATTAGTTTCCTTATAACTTAGTCTTATAAAGAGAAGGGTTATGCAATATTAGTTGCCTTATGACAATAATAGAAGAATATTGTTCACAATAACAACAAGGTTCTATGACAGTAACAGTTGGCTTAGATCCTCCCTCTCCTGGTTGCATGAATGATCGAATCCTCCCAAAAGGTTAATAAGTCCAAACTATTTGGATGCATGTTCCCAACTTGACACTTGTCATGTTGAGAACTGTATTCAGTCCACATGTCCCTCTCCCTCAGACTTAGGATAAAATAATATCCATACTTTATACTTTTAAGGAGTATTAATATAATATTCCTTAAGCCCCCTTAACTTATCCCCCTTAACCTTAGCTAGTGGAGTTATAGCCCCCCATACTCTTTTATGTGGTCGGTCAACCACATTGATGTGTTTTCATTATATTTACATGTCTTTACATTTACATTCTCAGTACATGAGTACTGATCTTTTGCATCCAAGCTCACCGGCCTCAAAATACACAGATCGCGCACTAAAATCAGTGCACGTGAAACTTTTGGGATGTGAACACTCTTCCTTCAATGCCCCACCCTCTCACACTTACACAAGTGCACATTATAACAATGTTTATACACAAAAAGTCTCTTTGGCCTCCAAAACCTACACACTAAACCGGTGTGCGTTGAATCCTGGACTGTGTGCCATCTTGTAAGGCTCTTCTTTTAGTGCACCATTCCTTGCATGCTTATACCAGTGTGCATTGTAAACTTCAGTTGTTCCTCTTCTAGTGCACCATTCTTGCACACTTACATAGGTGCACGCTATATACATTAGATTTCACTCTATAATCCATTTACACTATGCACACTCTTTTCGTACGAGATTCATGCACACTAACTCATTGTGCGCAACACCAAACCTAGGATCTTGTTACTTCATCTCACCTGATTATAAGTAAAGTACAATTACATTTATATGCACACTTGGGGTTCATCCTAGGGGTATTATAATCCCCTCCTCCTTATTTTTTCATTGTCCTCAGTGCATTATATACACATGTACAACCAAAAACTCAAAAGTCTTCAAAACGATGTGGGTATTTTTCCCGCATAGCATCCTCATGATCCCAAGTTGCATCATCAGGGTTGTACCAGGTCCATTGGACTTTTACTATCCCTATGGCTTGATTCCAGATCTACTTGATCTTCTGATCCGATATGCACACCAGATGCACATGAAAACCTCCTTCTTGCTCCACCTGAATCACATTCCAATCAATAACATGATTAGTATCAGGTACAGACTTTTTAAGTAATTATACATGGAATACATTATGAATATGCATTGATGCAAGCACGACAAGCATGTATGCTACAGGCCCAATCCTTTCTAGGATTTCAAATGGCCCACAAAAATGAGCTAGCAACTTTGAGCAATTTCCCAACTTTAGGGAGCTTTTGTTGGCCTTTACTTTCAGGAACACATGATCACCCACTTTAAATTATTTGTGAATTCTTCCCTTATCAACATAGCTTTTCTGCCTGTCCCACAAAGCCTTTAAATTCTACTTTATTCTTATCATATGTTCTTCCATTTCTCTGAGTAATTCTGACCCAACTACTACGCAGTCTATTGGTTTGTCCCATATGACTGGTGTTTTGCATTTTATGCCATAGAGTGCCTCAAATGGGCTCATCTTCATGGATGCTTGGTTCCCATTGTTGTAAGAAAACTCTACCAAGTGTATATAATCCTCCCATTTGGACGGTTTATCCATCACATACATTCTTTATATATCTTCTATTACTTGATTCACTCTTTTTGTCTTCCATCTGACGTCTTTGGATGATAGGTTGTGCTAAAATGTAGATTTGTTCCAAATTCCTTAAACAATATGTTACAAAAAAATGATGTAAATTTTGGATCTCTGTCAAACACAATTGTCTTCGGAATTCCATGTAATCGAGCTATTTCTTTCAGATAAATATCAGCTATGTTAGTTGCCTTATGAGTGAGCTTTACTGGAATAAAATGGGCAACTTTGGTAAAATTTTCCATCACCACCATGATAAAATCATGTTGCTTGATGGTTCTAGGTAGTTTACTGATAAAATCTATTGTTACAACTTCCCATTTACACTCAGGGATGGGAAATGGATGAAACGAATAGGTTGGGTGTCTATGCTCAGCCTTGAATTTTTGACATGCCAAACACCTGGAAATAAAATCAACAACTTCTTCTTCATACCTGGCGAATAATATTGGCTCTTGACAACTGCAATAGTTTTCTAATAACCTGGGTGTCCAACATAAGGTATATTATGAATTTCTCCCAATATCAAATCCTTCAATGCCTGATAATTTGGCACATAAATTATGCCCTTGTACATGAGGAGTTCATCCTTTTCCAGTTTATAGTCTTCAACTTTCTACTATAGATTATCTTGCTTAAGTTTTTCCTTTACCTCCATGTACTTCTGATTTGATTTTGCATCTTCTAGAATTAGATCTTTTAAATATGATCTGTACATGCTAATGGTTGCAACATGCATATCATGCACCCTCTTGCTGAGTGCATCAAACGCCTTGTTCTATTTACCTTTGATATGCTTAATATCAAAATCATATTCACTAAGGAAATATAACCATTTTCTTTGCCTGGCATTAAGAATTGGTTGTCCAAACAAATATTTTAGACCAATATGGTTCATCCTCAACTCAAATGTTTTCCCCATGAGGTAGTGCCTCCACATATTCAAGGCATGCACTATGGATGCCAACTCCAAATAATGAGTGGCATAGTTCCATTCATGCTCCTTCAACTTCCATGATTCATAACACACCACATACCCATTCTGGCTAAGGACTCCACCAAGTCCTTCTTTACATGCATCAATGCATACAATGAAATCATCATTTGGATCAACAATCCTTAGTATTGGAACACTTGTTAATAACTTCTTCAAGTGTTGGAATATCCTTTCACAATCATGTGTCCATTCAAACTTCACACCTTTCTTCTGTAAAGAAGTAATTAGGTGTGCAATTCTTGAGAATCCCTCAATGAATCTTTTGTAGTAACATGCAAGACCCATGAATGATCTTAATTACTATAAATTCCTTGGTGTTGGCCATCCTCCAATGGCCCTTATCTTTTATGGGTCCACTGCTATTACTTCCTATGAAATGATATGGCCCAAATAATGAATTTTCCTTTGATAAAATGAACACTTACTTAATTTGGCATACAATTGATGCTCCCTCAATACCTGTAACACCATTCTCAAGTGTTTCTCATGCTCTTATTTATACTTAGAATATATCAGAATATCATCCAAAAAGACAAGCAAAAACTTGTCCAAGTAATTTCTGAATATACCATTCATAAGACACATAAAGAAAGATGGTGCATTTGTTAATCCAAATGGTACCACTGTGAACTCATAATGGTCATACCTTGTTATAAAAGTAGTCTTGATGATGTGTTCTTCCTTAATTCTTACTTGATGATAACCTAATTTGAGATAAATCTTTGAAAATATTTTTGCATCTTTCAGCTGATCAAAGAGGTCATCCATCCTTGGCAAAGGGTACTTATTCTTCACAATTACCTTGTTTAACTTCTTGAAGTCAATGCATAGTCTTAATGTTCCATCCTTTTTCTTCACAAATAGTACCAGGGCACCCCAAGGTGACACACTTGGGAATATACACCCCTTCTTCAGAATCTCCTCAAGTTGCATTTGCAATTCCTTCAATTCAAGTGTGCTCATCCTATAAGGAGTCTTAGATACTGGAGATGCTCCTGACACCAGATTGATAGAGAAGTCAATGTCTCTTTTGGGTGGAAATCCTGGTATTTCTTTAAATACATATTCAAACTCTTTTAGGACTGCATAATCTTTAATATCTGGCACCTTATCCTTAGGTGTCTCTTCCATCTTCATGGAAAATATTTAGCACCCTTTCCTGTAACTTTTCTTCAACTGCAAGGATGAAACTTCTCTTACAGTTACTATTCTGGGAATTCCTTGTACTAACCTGTTGAGGGCTCCAAATTCGCTCGACAATAGTAAGGGGAAATCCCCAGTATATAGTCACAATTAGACTACACACAGTTTGAATCAGGAGTTCCATCTAGAATTTGGCCCGACTGCCATTATTACTAACTTTTGATTTTGTTTCCAGTTAAGGTCCGGTGTACCGATGTAGGGATGAGTGCAATGAAAATATGTGTATGAAAAATATGTATGCAAATACAAGTAATATATGTTAACCTATCCTATCTAGGAGAAAATTTAAAGTAATCAGTGAGTTATAATGCAACCAAAACTTAAAACAACTTTAATACACTTAGTTGTATAAAAAGAGAAAGATTGGAAGCAATAACATATATAAGTATATAATCAGATTAGTTCATATTACAATGACATATACTGTAACAAATCACAAAACTCAAGGCATGGAAATATTCAAAGAAATACCAATAATTGTAAAAAAAGATTAAGATTGCATAAGAATTAGTCTAAAACAAACAAAGCATGCTTACAATCCATAGAAAGAGAAATTATATTCACTTGAAGTAGTTCAAAGATTCTATCATTTTCTAAACATAATTCCTTCTATCAAATACTGGCCTTGAGGGATTCTCAATATTCATTAACATTGTATAAGTTATTGAAACAATTATGAGGTATATACAATGCTTGAAAAGCCAAAAAAAGTCCTTGTTCAAGGAGTCTCTAGTTTCTTTTATACAAACAATAGTAACTACTATTTGTCTTTTTGCCTTCTTCTTGAAGGGGCAGTTACAAAAACTATTCAAGTTCCCTTTTCCCATGACAAGTGGCACAAAAGGACGAAACTTGAGGTAGTTAGGAAAAAGATGAAAGGAAAAACAATGGTTTGTCTTTTTCCCATGAACGTTTTCTCTGGAGATAAGCCGTCCAAACTTCCAACTGATTATATAGTGAGTCAATTCTCTTGTAAGTTATCTTATCCATCATTTCTTCAATCATGGAAATGATATCATCCAAGGAACTCATATCCCTCTCCAATATTGTCATGTAATCCTGTATCATAGTATGGAGCTTCGTTGGATGTAGCAAATGATGATCAATAAGATTGGTTGAGAAAAAAGTTGATGTTTCAAGTATCTGTGTCCTACTTATGTTTTCCTAAACTGCATTCACTAATTCTTCCATGACTAAATTCTTCCCAAGTTTTTTTAAACTTAGGAGACGACCATGACTTATCAACTCTTGAGAAAATTTGTGAGTTCTTGAGCAGAGCCCCATTGCTTTGGTCACTTCTTTGTCTACTCGTTGCCCTACCTATTGGAAATGATCTAGCACATACATATATGTCTTTCTTGTTGATTTTGAGGGTATGTATAACTCTAGAGGTGCATCAATATTTTATGCTATCCAAGTATCAATGTCTTCTATACCTTCTTGGATAGTGTTGTATTGCATCAAATGCATCTGTATTCGACTACTTTGTTCAATAATTGTTGCAATCATGTTTTATAAGAGATTTGGGTTGGCATTTATATTGATGATGTCACCTTCCAACTCGTTTCTCACCTTTTTCGCACTGGATTTAAAATTGACAAGACTTCTCCCATCTATCTTAGCTTGCTAGAGATTCTATTCTAGCTCTTTGATCCTCATTTCCTTTTCCTCATTCTGTTGGCACAACCTTTGTATATTATCCACAGTTGCATCCATGAATGAAAATCCTACCCTAGTTGTTGCAACATAGTCTTCCCTGGCATCTCCTGTAACATGCACCTAGGTTACTACTGGTAAAGGAGCTCCTTTTACTGTTGGAACCCTTTTAACCCTTTCTTGTATGATCTAACCATTTTTTCTATCGTATGTGAAAATGTGGATGTCCAATATTTTGGTCAATTGAAAAGGTTCCCAAGGCCCGAGACCCAAACCATTACACTTCTCGGTTTGGATTTTATGCCCCTAGAACAAATTTCCAACATGTCCATGAATGACTTGAGGAAGTGAATTGCAACTTGCGATAAAAATATAACTGAGCCTCAAATGGATGAACTATTGGTTGAATTGGATATGGGGCACTGGGTTTCAGCTAGTGGGGCCCCTCTGTTGTCATTATGTTTCCCCAAAAATGTGTTTGTTGGAGGATCTCTGGAACTAGGGTTTTGCTCAGTAAGGCACAATGCAATTTTTGAACAAGAGGTCGATTTTCAAGAACATTGTGCCAAGCGATTGTGGATAGTGTGGTCACATGGGCCTTGGCTAAAGAGATGTGTGAGAGATTATGAAACTCTGTTATGTTTCTTGGTTTGGATTTTATGGCCTTGGACCAAATTGCCAACATGTCCTTGAATGGTTTGAGGAGCTAAGTTGAAAATCGTGATAAAAATCTAACTGGGCCTTAGATGGATGAACCATCAATTGAATTAAATATGGATCACCGTATTTCAGCTAGTGTGGCCCCTCTATTTTCATTATGTTTCCTAGAAAAGCGTTTGTTGGAGGATCTCTAGAACTAAGGTTTTTCTTAGTAAGGAATAATGCAATTTCTAAACAAGAGGTCCATTTTAAAGAACAATATGCCATGCGATTGTGGGTAGTGTGTTCATGTGGGCCTTGGCCAAACAGACATGTAGGAGCTTACAAAACTCCATTTTTCTAATTGGTTTAGATTTTATTCCCCTAGGCCAAATTGTAAGTCGCGATAAAACTCTAACCAGATCTTGAATCGGTTGAACCTCAATTTCATTAGATTCGAGGCATCCGATTTCAGCTAGTGGGGCCCCTCCATTATCATTCCATTGGCCAAAATAGTGTTTGTTGGAGGATCTTTGAAACTAGGGTTTTACTTAGTCAAGCACGATGCAATTTCTGAACAAGAGGTCAATTTTCAAGAACATTGTGTTGGGAAATTATGGGTACTGTGGTCGCATGGGGCTTGTCTAAAATGATGTGTGAGATATTATGGAACTCTATTATGCTTCTCATTTTGTATTTTATGCCCCCAAACCAAATTGCCAACATGCCCCTAAATGACTTGAGGAGGCGAGTTGCAACTCACAATAAAAATCTAACCGGGCCTTAGATGGATGAACCGTCAGTTGCATTGGATCTATGGCACCGGGTTTTAGCTAGTGGGTCTCCTCCTCTTTCATTTTGTTTCTCGAAAAATCATTTGTTGGAGGATATTAGAAAATATGTTTTTTCTCAGTGAAGCACGACGTAATTTTTGAACAAGAGATCATTTTTAAAGAACAATGTGTTGAGATATTATGGGTAGTGTGGTCATGTGGGTCTTGGATAAAAATATGTGCAAGAGCTTACAAAACTCTGTTACACTGCTCTAATTGAATTTTATGCCCCCTGACCAAATTGCCAACATGTCCCTGAATGACTTGAGGAGGCGAGTTGAAACTCACGATAAAACTCTAACCATGTCTTGGATGGAAAAACCATTGGTTACATTGGATCTAGGAACCAAGATTTAGCTAGTGGGGCCCCTCCGCTATCATTTTTTTGTCCATAAAAGTGTTTTTTGGAGAATCTCCGAAACTAGGGTTTTTCTTAGTGAGGCACGATGCAATTTTTGAACAAGAGGTCAATTTTTAAGAGCACTATGTCGAGTGATTATGGGTAGTGTGGTTACATGGGAACTAACCAAATAGATGTGTGAGAGCTTATAGAACTCCGTTATGCTGTTGGGTTTGGATTTTATGCCCCTCGACCAAATTGTTAACATGTCCTTGAATGGCTTGAGGAGACGAGTTACAACTCACGATAAAAATATAAACAATCCTCAGATGGATGAACCGTCCATTGCATTGGATCTGGGGAACCAAGTTTCATCTAGTGGGGGCCCTCTTCTATCATTCCATTACCTGAAAAAACATATGTTGGAGGATCTGCAGAACTAGGGTTTTTCTCAGTGAGGCATGATGCAATTTCTGAACAAGTTGTCGATTTCCAAGAACATTGTGTCAGGTTATTGTGGATAGTGTGGTCGTGTGGGTGATAAAAAAATAGACATGTGGGAACTTATAGAACTCCATTATACTGCTTGGTTTGGATTTTATGCCCCTGAGAGAAATTACCAACATGTCCCTGAATGGCTTGAGGAGGTGAGTTACAACTCACGATAAAACTCTAACCGAGCCTCAAATGGATGAACCGTCAGTTGCATTGGATCCGGGGCACTGCGTTTTAGTTAGTGGGATGCCTCTGATGTCATTTTATTTCACAGAAAACTATATGTTGGAGGATCTCCAGAAATAGGGTTTTTTTTAGTGAGGCATGGTGCAAATTCTGAGCAAGAGGTCGATTTTCAAGAACATTGTGCCAAGCAATTTTTGGTAGTGTGGTCACGTGGGCCTTGGAAAAATAGATGTACGAGAACTTACATAATGTCATTATGCTACTCGATTTGGATTTTATGCCCCTGTACCAATTGTCAACATGTCACTGAATTCCTTGAGGAGGCGAGTTGCAACTCACAATAAAACTCTAACCGAGCCTCATATGGATGAAATGTCTATTGCATTGGATATGAGCCACCAGGTTTCAACTAGTGCCCCCCCTCTTCTATCATTCCATTTCCCAGAAATCATGTTTTCGAGGATCTCCAGAATTAGGGTTTTGCTCTATGCTTATTACATATGTTTGACAATTTAACACCTTGTAAGAATAGACATGGCATGTCATGGTAAGGAATGACATGGCAAGGCCTTGCATGGTAAGGCAAGGCAAGGAATGGAATGACATGGAAAAGAAAGGCAATTCAAGGCAAGGCAATGTAATGCAAGGCAAGGAAATGCAACACAATGTAAGGCATGCCATGGCATGGCATGGAAATGAAAGGCATGGCATGGAAAGGCAAGGCAAGGCAAGGCAAGACAAGACAATGCAAGAAAATGCAAGGCATGGCATGGCTTGACATGGAAAGGAAAAGGCATGGAATGGCAAGGGAAGGAAATTAATGGCATGGAAAGACATGGCATGGAAAGTAAAAGAAAGGCAGGGCATGGGATGGCAAGGTAAGGAAAGAAAAGACACGACAAGGCAATGCAATGCATGGCATAACATGGCATGGAAAGGCAAGGAAAGAAAAAACAATGCAAGTCAATAAAATGTAATGCAAGGTAATGCAAGGCATGGAGATGGGCATGGAATGGCATGGAAATGGGCATGGAAAGGAAAAGCATGGCATGGAAAGGCAAGGAAAGACATGGCATGGAAAGGAAAGACATGGCATGGAAAGGAATTGCAAGGCATGTCATGAAAAAACAAGGCATGGCATGGCATGGCAAGGTAAGGAAAGGCAAGGCAATGTAAGGCAAGGTAATGCAAGGCAAGAAAATGCAAGGCATGGCATGGCATGACAAGGCAAGGTATGGCATGGAATGGAAAGGCATGGCATGGGATGGAATGACATGGCATGGATAGGCAAGCAAGTCAAGGAAAGGCATGGTATGGAATGGCATGGCAAGGCAAGGCAAGGCAAGGCAAGGCAAGGCATGGTATGGCATGGCATAGCATGGAAAGGAAAGGAAAGGTATGACATGGAAAGGAAAGGCATGGAATGGAATGGAAAACCAAGGCATGGAATGGCATGGCAAGGAAAGGAAAGGGAAGGCAAGGCAAGGCAATGCAAGGAAAGGTAATTCAAGGCAAGGCAATGAAAGGCATGGCATAGCATGACAAGGCAAGGTAAGGCATGGAATGGGATGGAATGACATGGAATGGATAGGCAAGGAAAGGAAAGGCAAGGCATGGCATGTCAAGCCAAGGCAAGGGAAGGAAATGAAAGGCATGGCTGACATGGCATGGCAAGGAAAGAAAAGGAAAGGAAAGATAGTGCAAAGAAACAAAATGCAATGCAAGGAAATGAAAGGCATGGCATGGCATGGCATGGCATGGAAAGGTAAGGCATGGCATGGAATGGAATGGGAAGGAAAGACATGACATGGTAAGGCAAGGCATGGCATGGAAAGGCAAGGCAAGGCAAGGCAAGGCATGGCATGGAAAGGCAAGGCAAAGCAAGGCATGGCATGTCATGTAATTGCATGCCAAGTCAAGGCATAACATGGAAAGGTAAGGCATGGAATGACATGGCATGGCAATGAAAGGAAAGGCAAGGAATGTCATGGAAATGAAAGGCATGGATTGGCATGTCAAGGCCATGCAAGTCAAGGAATTACATGGAAAGGAAAGGAAAGGCAAGGAAAGGAAAATCAATACAAGGCAAGGCAATGCAACACAAGGAAATGTACGGAATTGCATGACATGGAATGACAAGATAAGGCAAGGCATAGCATGGCATGGAAAGGAAAGGAAAGGAATGGAATGGCAAGGAAAGGCATGGAAAGCCAAGGCATGACATGGCATGGAAAGGTAAGGCAAGGCAAGGTAAGGCAAGGGAAGGCAATGCAAGGCAAGGCAAGGCAAGGAAAGGCATGGCAAGGCTAGGCAAGCAAGGCAAGGAAAGGAAAGGGAAGGCTAGACATAGTTGCCTAAAAATAAAAAGGAACTACAAAATACAAGAATACCATAACAACCATAAAATGAATCCAAAATTTCAATCATTCATAAATATGAAATTTTTGTTCAATTATTCCTTTTACATACCTATGGTCATTCAAGTAGACCATCGAGATCAATTCTAATACGGATGGTATCCATTAAATTCTCATGCTTAGATTAAGGAAAGAAATATCGTACCTTTTATGAGTTCTTACTTGGCATTGTTTGTAGTTGGAGGTTTGTACCAACAACCAAGTTCATAAGGAGATATACATATTCATCTAGTCTATAATATTGAAATACATAGCCACCTTTCTTCTGTGTTTTTTCATCTTATGTTAGATATTCTCCTTTAATAACAATCGACCCAATCAAAAATTTAATGCCTTCAGAGTCTATTACTGATTGCATGAGGGTCTGCTTTCCATCTAAGCAATGTGCCAACCAATAGTTAGTGCCCCATTCATTACCTCTTGGGAAAACCACTGCATATATGTGCCCTGCAAAAATTGGAGTGCCAACACATGCATCCACTAAATGACCAAAGAATAAAACATTGATGCTAGTTATTCAAAATTTAATAGAAGGTTTCTCCAAATGTTATAGTACGAGATTTGAGACATGATCATAATCTACTAAAATATTTGATTAGTCCTCCTCTAACTAGGATAATTCCACATTTATGCGTTGACCAATGGGGAGTGACACGATCCCATCTACCAACCCAGTTTGTGGATTCACAATCATCCCATTCATTACTACTACATGGACCATAGAAGCAAGAGAGTTTTCTCGTCCATATTTCAACTATTGCATTGTCTGATGTTCAAAATTAATGGAATCCATGAGTTCCCTAGATTTTTTTACATTCATATCACTGTGATTGATCTACATAGACCACCTCCCAAAAATATCTATGTACATGTCCTTTCTTGGGTGATTGTTCTTCACAGGTTCTTGTTCCCTCTCCCATTATTGAAGAACATCATTCAACAATGGAGTTTTCATTTCGAATGAGGGAAGTAGTTGTGAACTTCACTTCTTACCTACATAACACTCTTTTGATGCATGTTCCTTCTCCACCATGCTCCCCTTTCCCGTGCCCAGACTCGAAATAGTTCCAAATATGTGGTAGCTTGAGCTTTTTGTGCAACATACACAACTATTGAAATACACAAACATTTTTGAACTGGCCCGTGCAACCATCTGACCAAATCCAATGTTGATCCATATATATGTTATTATCCTTAAGGTGATTGTAAAACAACTGAAAGCAATGTTGTACGTAGGATAATTCATGGCATCGATCATCGCTTATGTAGAAGTGATACTCCTTCAATAAAACTCTGTTTTCTTCGTTACTATCCGTCTCATGCATGTATGTGATATGGACCATTATGATGACTTTCTATGAGTGACAATATTGGCTTTGAATCTCTTTTTGCAGTTGAAGGGTGTAACTCTCAGCAAAATCAACCACTGATAAGACAATACCAATGAGAAATATATCTTTGCATATTCTAAAATGCTCATCGTGCCATCGATCCACATGGACATGATGAACATATTTTCATGTATTTTTGACGAAGTCCTTGATGAAATCAAATACTCGTACCTAGGAAGTCACCAATTGTATGTCATAGCAAAAGAGGAGAGGGGGAGAGAGGAGTACATGCAAGAAAGAGAGGGGGGGGGAGAGGGAGATAAGGGGAGGGAGGGAAAGAGCCAACAAGAGTATAAGAGAGATTGAGAGTGAGATGGAGAGATAAAGGGACATGATAGAGAGAGAGAGAGAGGAGGGAAATAAGGG